>CATIWK010638211.1:0-15273 GCA_949634005.1 Mallotus japonicus | reverse complement strand
TACATAATTTAAGGAAGACTAGTTACCTAAAAACAAGAACAGCCATAACTTTACAACTACTAAAGTTAGGCCATCATAACATTCCTGAAATCTAGCAAAATACAACAAAATATCTTTGACTAAAGTACCTAAACAAAGTCTCACTACTCTAACAATCTCAAGCAATATAGCTATAGCCAGCAGAAGAAAAGTTAGGATCAGATCTACCTTTTTGAACTTGCCCTTATCTACAAATATTGAGAACAGCACCAGGACGATGCAGGTGAATGACAAACTGATGGAACGAAGAATGCAGCCTTGGACTGAATATATTACTGATGCCTTGGTGTAGAGGACATCAAACATGAACCCAAGTTCCATCTCAACTACTTTGAAAGCATCCATGAAGGACATATTTTTGAACAACCTTTGGCTATTTTCTTTTTCTTGGAAACTTAGAATGAGATCTACGAAGAGGCGCTTGAAAATCTGGAATGAATTGTAGGCTATTACCAATTGAGATGCATCAGGGACAGAGGTATCTATGATAGAATTATCCAACTGGACCTCTGCTTCTAACATCTCTTCTGCTTCTACACGGTACCCCTCAAACTCTTTCAAAGTATATTCCTGCATGAATCTGGGGTAATTGGGACCAGGATCTGGTTTACTAAGCATGGAGTCTCTGAACTGCTCATTGCTAGCTGACCTGAGAACCCAGGTTCTCTCTCCGTACTTGATAAGCCCTGCAACAATCATTGGAATGGTCAGAATGGAAAGACGAGAACTTGTCCATGCCAAAACGAAGATGTAAAGAGCCACTCCAGTTTGAACTCCCAATCCAAGAAAGTGTCTCAACCAAAGCTCATTATCTTCCATGGCATAAGCAGTGATGGTATCAGGGCCACCCAGGTGCAGCAGAAGAAATGGTGCCCAAAATGCAGTAAGCTCAGTGTCAGCGTCCAGGGAAACACGCTTGCCATCATCGGGGTAAAGGACATCGCCGAGGTTGTTGGAAAGGACACCAAGGGCAACTGTTGCAACCCAGTCAGCAGTCAGATAAGTGCACCAGAGCACAATTCTGAGCCAAGTTTTGTTGGTGTACTTCCTGCGATTGCCAAAAATGATGAGAATTATCTGTAAAATGAGGCTAAGGCCGACCAAAGCACGCAATTCCCAGTCCTTCCACAATTTTCTTATCGACGGAGAAATCACTTCCGTGAGTCTCCTTGTCTTTGTATAGATCAAGCTGCCAACAACTGAAAAAATCTTTAAATCTCTGATGCAATACTATACAACTTAAGCCCGAAACTGGCTTTAAACAGATTAATATCTCGTACATTATTACATCAAATTAATAATAAAAACTAATAACTTATGCGCTTACTTGTAGCTACCATGGGTTACAGTAAAATTTGATGTCACGGTCTAAGATTCAGAATACTGTACGTTCTTCTCAAGATTCCGGCGAAGATAAGAAGAAGAAGAAAATCTAAGAAACAAACTTAGCGAGAGGAAAAAGAAGAATTAAAAAAAAAAAAAAAAACCCAGTTACAGACCTTGACTTGACCAGCAGCACAGTTGAGTGGACTCGAGAAAAAAAAAAGAGCAAAAATGAGAAAATGAAACGCAGCGTATTGATTTAAAAATAACAACAGCAATAATAAAAAAAATTCTTGAGCGTGGACGTCGTTGCCTCGGAATCAGTGTCCGCCGAGCAGAGCACCGTTTTGTTTCTGAAGAATTTCTGAATCTCATCTTCACTTCTCTCTCAGATCCAACCATTTTTTTAAAAAAAATTTTGGTGGCAATGGCAATAGAAATATCTGTTTCCATTTTGATAGAGAAGCTAAAAAATCTGGTGTCGGAGAAAGGAACAGCTGAGCCGAAATTAAGGAGGCATGTGGGTAGCTCCATCGGCAAGTGGCAACGGTTGCCAAAATTACTGAATCAGGCGGAGAAGAAGGGCAGCAGAGGTGGTGCTGATAACCAACAAGAATTAATCTTGCAGCTTCTCCTCCATGTCTATCGTGTAGACAACATCGTTGACGAATTGCTTCTTTCATCGTTCCACCACCGGAATTTCCTCAAGGCACGCGCTTTCACCTTCCTCATTCCTTCCCGGAACCAATCCATTCTCTGCTCAAACATGGACAACCTCCTTACAGATCTCACTCACTTCTCATCAACAGTTGAAATCGAAAACGAAAACGAAGACAAACTTGAAGATGTTGGAGAAACGGACAGGCAGCCGCCGCCGCTTTCGGAATCAAAAACTGAAGTCGGGGAGCCATCTCGCCAGTGGCAACGGATATCTTCTTTTATGGAAGAATCAGATACTGCTATTGGCCTAGAAGACCAAAGAGAAGACTTGGTTCGATTAGTTATCAGCAGCCGGTCATTGCCGTTTCTAATTTCAGTGGTCGGTGAGGGAGGCTCTGGAAAGACCACCCTAGTGAAGTCCATGTACGATAGTGCTGAAGTGAAGCAACGTTTCGATTGCTGTGCTTGGATTTACGTCTCTGAAAAATTTGAACAGCGAGACGTGTTGATCGGTATATTGAGACAAGTTACAGCAGCTAAAGATGAAGAAAGGTTACCTCTTGAAGCATTGCTGAAGAGGGTGCGCGATTTCTTTCTGCGGAAGAAGTACCTGATAGTTTTGGATGACATCCAGTCCCCAGATATTTGGAGCAAAATCAGATACGCATTTCCAAATTCAGCAAGGGCATGCAGCAGGGTGATTTTTACTGTGCCCAAGATTGAAGTTGCACGAAGTATTGATCCAAGGATCTCCCTTTTTCAGATTCGACCAATGAATTATGACGAGAGTTGGGAGCTCTTCTTAAAGAAGGTAAGAACAGCAGAAAATAACCTGATTAGGAGCTTGAAGGAGAGCATCCTGAATAAATGTGAGGGTTTTCCTTTTGCAATAGTTGCGCTTGCTGGCTTGCTATCTGCCAAACCACCAAATCAGTGGTCAAAACTCATCGATCAAGCCGCTTTCGCTGCTGATCAATCTTCTTCATCCAATATCTTGGATGTGGGCTTTAGAGACCTGCTTTGGCCTATGAAGGCTTGCCTTCTTTACATGAGTCTGTTCCCCAAGTCACGCGAGATCAATCTCAGGAGATTGTTTGGTTTGTGGCTTGCAGAGGGACTAGCAACCCCAGTTGTTGGAGAGGATATGAAGGAGATTGACAAAATACCCTACAAAGAAGATTTGATGAGGAGCTACTTTGAAGAACTTGTCAGTAGGAACATGATTGAGGTTGTAAAATGGAGGTTGGATGGAAGCCCCAAAACATGCTATCTTTCGCCTAGTATACATGAAAAACTCTTTCACGTTGCAGGGAAGATGGGATTTTTTCATGTCCATCCCATTTCTAGTAAAGACAAACAGTTCAATGTCCGAAGGATTGCAGAATATTTGGACATTAACACATATCTTTCTTCGAATCCTTGCATTCAAGATTTACGTTCATACATATCTTTCAACAGCCGCAAAGGAGATGTCTCTGCTGCTGGGGTGGACAACCTTCTTAAGAAGATCATCGCAAAACGAGGCTTTGGATTGCTTACCGTGCTGGATTTAGAGAATGTTCACAGACCCTCCCTCTCTGAGACGCTTGGAAAATTACTGCAACTCAAGTATTTAGGTTTGAGGTGTACTTTTCTGGACTCGGTCCCAAAGTGCATCGGAAACCTACCATGCTTGGAGACTTTAGATGTGAAGCACACAAATATAACAACTCTGCCTATATCCATCTGGAAGGTGAAGAAGCTTAGACATCTCTATTTGAACGAGATTCATTTTGATATGCCCAAGAAAAATCCACCTATTGGCGGGTCTTTGCCTCATCTTCAGACTTTATCTGGGCTTTTAATAGGTAATAACAGCTCAGTGATCCAATTGCTGGAGGGATTGACAGGCCTGAGGAAATTGGGTCTGACATGCTTCAAGCAATCTCTGCAAAAAGTAATTCAGTGGCTTCCTACACTGAAGAATCTTCAATCATTGAAATTAAGGTCAATAAATGAGTTGCATCAACCTTCAGATCTCGATTTGATTACACTGAAGGACAATGCGGAACTCCATGACTTGTACTTGCTTGGAAAGTTACCAAGAAATTTTGCTATGCATGAGCTTTCCAAAAAGCTGAGAAATCTTACATTGTCAGTGTCAAAGTTAGACGAAGATCCAATGCCAGTTTTGGGGGAGCTGCAAAACCTTCACGTCCTCAGGCTCCTTGCCCATTCCTACTTGGGGATTGAAATGAATTGCAAGGGATTTCCTGAGCTTCGTGTCCTGAAATTGTGGATGCTAGAACAACTTGAAGTGTGGACTACAGAGGAAGGATCCATGCCTAAGCTCAGAAAAGTAGAGATTAGATGCTGCAGAAAGCTAAAGCAGCAGCAAGGCGGATTGCAGCTGCTGGCTTCCTTAAAGAAACTGAAATTAATAGGTATGCCGAATGATTTTGTAGCAGAAGTTAAAGCTAGCCTGAGCCAGAACATACAGATCAAGACATAGAACTAGAAATTTTTGTTATTTCCAGGTAGACTTATCTGCTGTAACATCATTTTATCCCAGCTTTTTTGTTGTTTCTTAGGCAAGTTAACTGTAACAGTGATGTTTCGTCCCAGCACAACGTGTACATCAGATTAGTGACAAATTATCAAAAACCAGCTCGATAACCACGTTATGCTGCGGTATTTTAATTTTAAGCTGAATAAAATTTTAAAAAATAATTAATTAATTTTTTATATATTTAGAAAATTTTAAAAATATTATATATAATTTAATTTATTTATAAAATATTATGCATTATTTTTTTAAGGATAAATTAATTATTATTTATATAATAAAAATAAATTTTAATGCATGAAAATTTTATTTTCAATACATATCATACAAATATAATACCAATATAAAATATATACGAATATTATTTAGATGACATCAAAAAAATATTCTAAAATAGAAAATGACATTCATTCATTATACATATATTTTCCAGCATATTATTATTACATAACATCAAAGTCTTGGAATTGCATTCCGTACTATCACAGAAATTGACGTAGATGTTCTTAAAGCAATATCATATATATGATATATTTCATATTGTCAAAGAAAAATTATAAGAGTTTTGGCATAATTTATTAATGGATTGTGAAATCAAATAGCGTCAAACATAAACACTTGATCTGGTCGTAAAGTTGATCGTAAAGTAGAACACTTAGCTTCTTCGCTCAATATTCCCACTAAAAATGATTTCTTGCAATTGATCATTAATTTGAATTATATGATCATTAATATTGTTGATATCTGCTATTCCCATAATTGCTAGCTCATTCATTAGATTAGTGTGCAGATGTATGTATTCTTATTGGAGTTCTTATTGAACATTGTCATTCTTATATTTGATGAAAAAGAAAGAACGAAAAGAAAGTAGATTATTACTGCATATGAAATTCTCTATATATAAGTATTACAAACAAACTTGCGTGTACGTAAAAAAAATTTATATAAAGGACACTTTTTGTTTTGTTATTTTTTGCATTTTATTATTGTGACACATTGTTTCATATTGTTTGATGAGTAATATAATATTTAGCTGAGGAAGTTGTTCTTTTATTTTTATATATATGAAAACTGAATTGTTAAATTTCGAAGTCTTTCACATTTTATTGTTGTAACACGTTGTTTTATATTTTTTGATGAGTAATATAATATTTAGTTGAGTAAGCTGTTTTTTTATATTTAAATGATTTTTGAATAACATTTGTTAAATTAGAATTTTTTTTACATGTAAAATTATTTTGATTTTATTTTTTTGAAAGGAAAAATTATTTATATATAATATTTTTTATATGGTTTCTTATACTTATTCACAAATAAATCATGCCACAATTTTATTTTTTTTTTATGTCTACTCTACTTTTAGAGCTATATTTAGAGCTACATTTACAAAATATAGTTTATTTTCTAATATAATTTTTTCTTAATTATTTTGTTTAGTTGAGATGTCATTTTTTATATGACCAATATATATATATATAATCATTCAATGAAAATTAAAATATGCTATAAAAATGGTAACAAGTAAATAATGAGAGATGTATATTAGAAATTTTTTTTATAAATATAGAAAAACATTAACCACTTATTATTTTCTGTTTTCTAATTCTATTTATTGTAAAGTTTAAATAATTTGTATCACTGAACTTTTTTTTTAATAGTTGTACCATTGAGTATTAATAAAAGTTTATTTGATACTTGTTATTTATTAGGAAGTTATTTTGACATTGGCTATTTCCGAATAAATATTTTTAATTTTTAAGAGGGAACAATAATTTAGAAATTTTAGTGAAATTTAAAAGTTTTTATGCTAGATCAGCTAATTTTTTTTTAAAGTGAACATGTTGTATTTAATTTCTCTGTTTTTTGGTCTAGACACCTATGCAAATATTTGTCAATAAATAAAAATTTAAATAGATGATAAAAATTTATGAAAAAAGACAAAAGCGACATCTCATTTCCCCAAGTACCAAGAAACACCACTACATATTTTGCAGGCGTTTGATCTACCACAACATTAAATATAACTGTTAGTTATGACCAATTGAAAAAAATTATCAAATGTATTCGTCACATGTACTCCTCTTTTTCTTTCTTAAAAAACATTTATTTTAATTATAAGCTATTAAAAAAAATTAAATTTATTTTAACTTCCATACAAACTAAAATTAGTTACTTTTTAATTTAAAAATGTTGGCAAATTTTTAATTAATTTTTATAATTTTCAAAAAAAAAAATTTATACATAATTATTATTTAAAGCATATTATTATACTACAACTTGATAAAATCTCAAATAAAGTAAAGTGGAAATGAACATGGACCCACTTAACCTGATATTTATTAATTAGACTGAATTTTATTATATTTCAATCCCTTTTTTTTCTTTTCCATCAATTTATCTCCACCTTTTCTATTATTCGTATTCTTCTTATTTGTAAGGCTTGTTCTCGTATTAATAGTAACAACTCTTTGTATTTTTTTTATCTTTTTTCTGAAAATACACATTTGTCTTAAAAAAATCATAATTTAATTTTAAAATATCACAACTAAACTTCAAAATATTTTTGTTTTTTAAAATATCATGAATGAGTTTTTTTTTTATGAGAATATCACAATAAATTCAATTTATTGATGAATTAAATTATGCCACGCCATCTGCTAACTTTGACGTGCTTATTTTATATTTTTTTGATTAGTAATATAATATTTAGTTGAGTAATCTGTTTTTTATATTTAAATGATTATTGAATAGCATTTGTTAAATTAAAATTTTTTTTTACACGTAAAATTATTTTGATTTTATTTTTTGAAAGGAAAAATTATTTATATAAAATATTTTTTTATACTTATTCACAAATAAATCATGCTAAAACTTTTTTTTATGTCTACTCTACTTTAGAGCTATATTTATTTTATGTAATTAATTTAATTATTTACAAAATATAGTTTAGTTTCTAATATAAGTTTTCTTAATTATTTAGTTTAGTTTGGATTAAGGACCCAATGTATGGCAAAATAAAAGTGTAGGCACTCAATGTATGGAAAAATAAAAGTGTAGGGACTCAATGTATGGCAAAATAAAAGTGTAGGGACTCAATGTATAAAAATAAAGGTGCAGGGGTAATCCGAACAAAAAAAAATTAAAGTGCAAGGAACAAAAAATGGGTTATGCCAAAAATTTATCAACTGTACTCATCACATGTACTCCTTTTTTTTTTAAAAAATATTATTTTTATTTCTACCGTAGAAGGACTCACTACTAATAATAAAGAAATAAAAAATTAATTAATAAAGTAGTATTTTTGAATGATAATGACAGAAAATGTTGGGGGTTGTGCTTGTTGTATCATTTCTAAAGTTTTATCTCATTGATTTTTGTTCTTTATTTTCTTTCCTTATGTGTCTTATTAAGTACCTACAAACATTCTCATCCCTTTATCTTTTTCATTTTATTTATTTATTATTATTATTACTACTCCCTCTGTTCCTTTTTAATTATTGTTTAAGGATTATACACATAGATTAAGAAATGTAATTAATATATGTGTAAAATACTATACTACTCTTATAATAATTCCCTCATCCAATTATTAGTTTTGTATATTCCCAAAAGTTGTATATGTATAAATAAGGGTATGATAGGAAAAAAAGGTAGTTAAAATGCATTGGTAATTGAAAACGTCAAATGAATTGGAAAAAAAATCCAACCTAAAACGGCAATTAAAAAGGAACGGAGGGAGTATAATTTTAAAAAATCTATATATAGTTTTAAGGGATAAGGTTCATTTAAGCCCCCCATGTTTACCCCGAAGCTCAAATAAGCCCCCCAATTGAGCTTCGGGGTAAACATGGAGGGCTTAAATGAACCTTATCCCTAGTTTTAAACATGGCACATCTTAAGTTTTTGTGTTAGTTGTTACATTTGAAAAAAAATCTAAAAATTCATTGACCTATCAAGTTTGCAAGTGGAAGGGATAAGATACAAATTGGACCCTCAACTTTGCCCTGGTTTATATTTGACCTTAATATTTTTTTTGGTCCAATTGGACCTTAATCTTTGATAATTGGATCATATTGGACCCTTCTTCAAAGAATTTTTGCAATTAAGTCTTAAAAATCAAAGAAAATTTAACTTTAACATTAATTAATAAAAATTTGTTTAAATAACAATAAAAATTGATGAAATTACTTTTAAAATATACATTTATAAAGTTTTTAAAAAATTTTAAGTTTATAATGGTTTCTAATATTTTTTGAAAATTTTGAAAAAAGTTAAAAATAATTTTTATATATCTAATTTTTTTTAATTTAAAAATTTTAAAATCAAGTCATATACATTTAAGAAAAAAGATTTAAAATTTTTTATACAATAATATTTTTAATTTTTTTTTTAAATTTTTTTACCTTAGGTAAAAGTTGAGAGTCCATTTTGTACCTTATCCCTAAGTGGAAAATGACAATTCAATACAGGCTCTTATTATAAGTATCTTCCATTATGCCAGTCCAAATTAAAATACTAATTTATTTAAAGTTATTATCTTACATTTCTTTTTTTTTTTTTTGTAAAATACATTTTTTTTTTTGGAACTGAGAGTGCTTCATTGACATATAACCTATCCATTGGTGAAACAATATAAAAATGAGAAATTTACACTGCTTCTTTATATGTAGAGACTCTATTTTAATTTAGATTATTATTATTTTATTATTATTATATATAAAAGACTCTATTTTAATTTATTATTATTATTAGGGATAATTACATTTTTGGTATTCAAACTTTTCAGTTTTTACTATTTTAGTGTCTAATTTTTTTTTTTTTTTGCAATCAAGTGTCTGAACTTTTGAAAAGCATACCAATGTAGTGTCTCCGGCCGACTGGGTGCTGAGTCAGATCACACTGGACCCACTTTTTATCCCAGTTATTAGTCAAGTCATATGCCATATGTATTGTATTATTTAAAAAACAAAAATACCCTTATTAAATATTATGAATTGACAAAAATAACCTCAACAGTAACTTCTGCCGCAGACATGGCAAACATGAAGGGTGACTAAATAAGCGTAATTTTATCATTTAAATAATGTAACACATGTGACAAATGATATGGTTAATGACTGGGATAAAAGTGGGTCCTGTTTGATCTGACTAAGCACCTAGTCAGTATCAAATCACCGGAGACACTACATTGGTATGCTTTTCAAAAGTTCAGACACTTGATTGCAAAAAAAAAAAAAAAGATTAGACACTCAAATAGCAAAAACAGAAAAGTTCAGACACCAAAAATGTAATTATCCCTTATTATTACTACTACTTGATAAAATTTTAAGTAAAGTAAAGTGAAAATAGACTCACTTATTATTGACAAAAAATTCACATAAAATTATTATTACAACATTTATGGGTACCTTCAAAAATATTACGATTTGATTTCAAAATATCACAATCGACGCATAAAATATCACAATTAAACTTCAAAATATCATAATTTTTTTAAAAATATCGCGAATAAAGATTTTTTTCATGAGAATATCATAATAAACATAATTTATCGACAAATCAAATCACGTCACGCCAGCTGCTAGCTTTGACGTGCTAGTCTTTTATATATATATATATATATATATATATATATATAATATAATATAATTGCATCAGCAATATGGACATGACAAATTTGAGATGAGCACAATAAGGTTCTTTTTTTTTTTTTTTGTCAATCCAAAAAAACAAAAAAACTTTTCACTGAATAAAACTTCATGTACAACTTTCAGCAACTGCAATCCAGACAAACAATCAGCTCCATCTCCATCCATCTAATTCTCTATTAATATTAACTTGCTGAATGTTAACACTACAATGACAGAACTCTTAACAAAATAAACACTCGTAGTGAAAATATTATCAGGGGATGCCTACTTCTACTAGAACAGAGTAACATTTCTGCAGTCTTGCCTTCCATATCTGATAAACAGCTATCTGCAAAACTGTTCTTCTCACTTTACAAAGGTGAGATTTGCCTCCAGTTTTGCAGCAGTTAATGGCTTTCCTCCAAGTCCCCATGATTTTTCATATCCATGCCAAATCTCTGTTCCAAGGGAACAGTGAATCGAACAAGATTGTATTCTTAATTTCTGAAATGTCCCACACAAGCCTGGCGACAAACATTTGATATCCAGTCGAAGATGCTCCTCAACCCCTCACAGAACTATCGTCAAACTTCCAAGACCTAAGAAGGAAACCAAGGACAGAAAATTAAGGACCAGTAAATACAATTAGCACAACAAAGTAAATACAAGTTTTAATTCACAGCAGTTCAACTCTTTGTACAACCTATAAAAGGAGCTATGTTGTGAATTGTTCCAATATGCTAAAGCACATTTCAATTTTCTCCAATATGTTAGTTTACAAACAATTTAAAAAATAATAAAATTAAGGCTAACCAAAAAAAAAAAAAAAATCCTATAATAGAGTACATAATAAAAAAAAGGAAAAAGATCAATTTGGCCAAGCCTCATTAACAGGGTATTAAGGAAATGCAAAATAGAAGTAAGGTACAAATGATTAATATTAATCCTATCTTTTGAGTATATAATCACTGATGCAAATTACCTAGTTACCCACTCTCCTGGATGACAATAACAAAGAGCTGAGAGCAACGTAAGAGCAAGTTATTGAAAATCAGAATCCCTGCAAGAATTCAAATTGAATTAGTTTTGAAAATCTTACTTTGAGACTGACAAGTAACAACAGCATACAAAGAAATGGAAGTTTGAACAAGTAATACCTAGGATGATAAATAAATATAATCAGTTGATCTTGTGGTGATTAATCTTTACACAGGGAATGTGTGAAATCTTGGGCCAATCTTCCCCTTTTCCCTGTTGACACCTTTGTTCCAGCCAAAGACAATTGCAGATAGATAGAGAGGAAAGGGATTCGGGTAGCCCCTCTTCTGGAATGGACTTAAGGTTGGGGCAGTTCCAGATTGTCAATTCCTTAAGAAGGGTGAGATGTTGAAGCCCCTCATAGTCAAGAGACTGCAAATTTTGAAAATACTCAATTTCAAGATAGGCAATAGAAGACGGTAATAGCATCTTCTCAGGGAAGGATTCCACATCATTCTCCACTGCTATTCTAAAGTGTGAAAGAGAGGGAGGTAACGGCGGTTCCCATGCCAAGCGACCAGCAAAGAGTTTGTTGCAACTTTGAATTTCTAGTGATTGTAGTTTGGAGGGTAAACCACCAGCTGGAAACGACTCAAGTTCTGGACAGTCAATTATTTGCAAAACCTCAAGGGAAGGGAGCAAGGAGCTCATACTTTCAGGCAGAAACTTCAAATTTGAGCAACCCCATAACGAAAACCTTGTTAAGTTTTGGGCATTTAGATCTGTTCCATGGAAAGATATCAAATCATTGCACCCCCATATCTCTATGGAATCAAGAAATGTGAAATCCCCATACTGTCTCTCAGATGCTGAAACAGAATTGAGATTTGAACATGTAATGGTTCGAAGAATCTCCATCTCAGGGAACAGCTTCAGCGAGCATGACTTGAATAATTCCCGGCTTCTGATTTCATTATCTGATTCTTCTGACAGCACATATTGATCATCATCATCCATAAACTTCATCCGAAGGACAGATGGAGCCCTTGGAAATGAATCGGCAAGTAGTTTCTGGCATCCTGCTATCACAAGTAATTTTAAAGAAGGAAGGTAATTGGGCAGTGCTTGTACCAGGTTGGGACATTCAATTAGGTAGAGCTCTTGCAGGAGGGGGAAAGCTGCACCTTCTTTTTCAGCATAAGAATACCACTCCTGCCAATTTGGTACCTTTTCAAACCTCAAAATCTCAAGGGATCCAAATGGCATCTTTTTTGCTGTAGAACTTCCATAGAACTCGGGGCCAACTGCCTCAACCCCATCAAATGCTACGATGGAGAGGTCCTTCAGAGAAGATAACTGCCCAAGTGGTGGCAAAACACAGCAGGATTTGCACCCATAAAGCTTCAAGGATAACATATTTGAGAATGATGGGTCTCCAACCCATTTTGGAAATCTTGTACCCCCATAACCGACAATGGAAAGGTCTTCCAGATTGGTATGAGGCTGTAATAGCTCAAGTACGCCTGCATCCTGCAATGAATTATCAGTGTCATCATTCCATGTCAACTCCAACTTTTTAAGGTGCTTCTTAGCTCTTAAATTTGCTTTAAAGGCATCTTCAACATGCACAACATTATGAAGATTACGGATGCAAAATTCTCCTCGAAGATGTTGAAGCTCTGCCAACTCTTTAATAGTAGTCTGACTTTGTCTTCCTACAATGAAATAAGTCAACTTTTGGAGCTTTGTCAGTTTACCCATCCATGGTGGCATCTCTTGCAACTTTGTTCCACCAATCTCAAGATAACACATGTTGATTAACTGTCCCATTTTGGCTGGCAGCTTGATGAGACGTTCACAATGCAACAAGATTAAAGTTTGCAAATAATACAAATTACATAGAGATTCAGGCAACTTTCTGATTGGCATTTTAGAGACATCCAAGTACCGCAAATGTATCAAACCACCAATTGAAGGAGGCAAAATGTCTATGTTATTGTAACCAGACAAGGACAGAACTCGTAGATGATGGAGTTTTGAAACTAAATCATGTAATACCTTGTTATCGATGTATTTAGATGAGCTAGAATTTAATCCCTCTGCTGAAAAAAAGGTGCGCAAGAGTGGAGCTTCATACACCCTATCAAATATCTTGCGGGCTTCATTTTCAGTCATTGCAAACGATAAATGACGAGTATACACGGATACCACAGTTGAAATCTCATGCTCCAACCTGATGCAAAATTCTTCAGATTCAAGTGTAGCTAAGTCCTTCATGAAGTCATGCATTGTGAAATATGATGGAACATTGCATTGTTGGAAAAAGGACCTTAAAACAAGCTCATCAAACATCTTGAAACCTATCTCCATCTCTTTACCTTCTGCCTGCTGATGTACAAAACCCTCTGCCATCCACAGAAGGACTAATTCCTCCTTTTGGAATACATAATTTTTAGGAAATATTGCACAGAAGCTAAAACACTGTTTCAAGTGTGATGGGAGGTGAAGATAGTGCAACCTTAGAGAAGGAAGAATATTTTCATTTGCCAAATCCCAGATGTTTGCCTCTAATATATCCTCCCACGCCCTAATATCTCCTTTGAAGCGTAAGAGACCCCCGAGTACTTTTGCAGCCAAAGGTAGGCCTTTGCACTTATTCACTATTTTTTTACCAATTTCTTCAAGTTCTGGAGAATGTCCACTGAAATTTCTATCACAAAAGGCATGTCGTGAAAACAAAGCCCAACAATCATCTTCACTTAATACATTTAGAGGATAAACAAGAACCGAGCTCATCACTGATGCTACTGTTTGGGAGCGTGTTGTAACCACAATTTTGCTTCCCTTAGCTCCATTTGTCAAAGGTGCCAAAAATAAAATCCAGCTGTCATGATTTTCGTTCCAGACGTCATCAAGAACAAGCAAAAATCTTTTCCCCCCTAATTTCTCCCTTAGCTCAAGTTGAAGCACACTTAATGGTACCCCGTGGTAATCGGAAGGCCCCAAATTGAAACATTCCAGAGTAGCCCTCGACATCTCCAAAACATCAAATTCTTGAGAAACAGAAACCCAAGCTCTGAGATCAAACCACTCCATTACTCTGCTGTCGTTGTAGACAAGCTGAGCAAGGGTAGTTTTACCAACCCCACCCATGCCCACTAAAGAAATCACATCTGGGCAGCTGCCATCTGAAGCATCAGATAAGAGCGATTTCAATATGGCTTTAACATCAGCATTTCTGCCATAAACACTTGCATCATCAACCAAAGAAGTTGTCTGGGTCCTAAGCGAAGAAGTTGATGGACTTTCTCCAAAGTTTTCATTTAGACCCAAGACGTCCTTCTGAGCTACTAGATATTCAAGTGTTTCAAGAATCTCTTCTAACTTTGCTTCCATCTTCTTTTTAGGTAGATTACTACGAAAAGGGATATAATTGCGCACCTGAGATTCAGACTCCAGCTTCGAACGCAGAGCTTCATAAGCAATCTCATCTAATAAGTCATCGGCTTCGTAAGCAGCATTCTTAACGCGGAGAACCCACAATTTCACAGATCCGCGGCTGTTCATCTTCGCCTCTGCATCCATGAGAAGTCTATTGATCGATAGCTGAGTATCTTTTAATTTCTCTAACAGTAAAATATTGACTCGTTGACCCTTGAAGAGGCCAACAATTTCTCTAGAAACACGATCGGCCAAAGCCTCCAAGACAAAAGACACCAGAGCGTCGGCCATTTTCAATTTTGCTAGCTAAGGGTTAAGAAGACAACACTGATACAAGTAAAAAGTAGAGCAAACTAGATAGAAAACTAAGCATGCATCGGATCAGAGAAAGGTCAAATATTACCCAACAAGAAGCCCCCGAAGTTCACTCCAATACCCTATTCGATACCCTTATTTTGACAAATATGTTATAACACCCCTACCTTAATGTTCAAATTCAATAACACCCGTAATAAAATGGAATTAACATAAATCTGCGCTCAATGTGTTGGAAGCGGATGGACACCCACAAAATTTACACACACTAAAAAGGAAGAGAAGAGATACTAAGATATATATATATATATATATATATATATATATATATATATATATATA
>CATIWK010638138.1:0-15067 GCA_949634005.1 Mallotus japonicus | reverse complement strand
AGGTGCTCAACAACAACAACCCATCACAAGAACACAAGATATCGTACTCCTGATTAGGCGAAAAAGGCTGCTTGAACAATTTTCTTTGAATCTGCATGGATTCTCCTGATCTAGGATCGTATAAGAACGGTCCAGCGTCATTTGGGGGCTCTTTTAAGTCATTGCTGATGAGGAGTTTGTGGCTGTTGGGTGATTGAATGGAGCGGCGGAGATGTGATTTGATGAAGTGGGGATTATAGATAAGCGAATAGCATGATTTTGATATGCAAGTGAAACGTATCAGAGACTTGACCGTTGTGATGTGTGAGAATATTTCGATAATGATGTCTTCAGGTATGGTGGCGGTGGCCGTTGTGCGGCCGAGCTTCTTCATTGTGCCCTCTCCAAGCGGAGGATCTTTAAGGATACCGCAACACCAATTCAAAAGAAACATATACACACCACTCTATCTCAAATATTGGTAGATGGTAGACTGGCTGATACTTGATCATCATCAACCGTAGTAAGTATATATAAGAGGTATAGAATTCCAATACTATTGATATTATTAAATTTTATCACAACACTCACAATGGAATAATAATAACGATAACAATAATAATAATAATAATAATAATAGTTGAGATAATTTTATTTAAAATTTTATTCTTTTGCCATCTCTTTATTTGCCATGTCTACTTTTTTTTTTTTCATGCTAAATGACAAAATCTGTACGGATAATAATAATAATAATAATACACGTAGTTGAGATTTTATTTTTTTTTTTAATTTTATTCTTTTGCCATTCTCTTTATTTGCCCATGTCTACTTTCTTTTTTCATGGTAAAAAAATGGCACAATTTGTGCGGGTATTAAAAGGATAATTTTGAAATTTGGCTTGGTAAGATTGTTGTTTCAAACTATAAGATATTTTTAAAAAAAAAAAATAAATGCTTATGAATATTTAAAATTTTAAAAATTAATTTCTAAATTTATATTTTTTGAATATGGGAACTAAATTTTGAAATGCATTAATTTAGTTGACTTGACTTATTAAGATTTATTCCAATATCCAAAAAATATTTCTGTACCAAATATTTTCAATTATTCATTAAGTATCCTTTATATATACTTATATTTGTCAAACATCAAATACTCCTTAAAAAAATTTGATAAAAAAAAACTCATTAATGTATGTTAATTAAGGCTAATAAAGTAATAAATTCATAAATAATATACTTATATCTCCCCCCCTCCCTCTTTTCTCAAGCATGTCAGCATCCATGCATGAATCCGGCGCTAACTTTATATTATAATTAGATTCTATATATTCTTCTCCAACTAATATAATTAACTAGATGATAGTAATTTTCCTTTTAAATTATTAATGTCTAAAATTCATTACATTCTTAACTAATATAGTTTAATTCAGATAGAGTCATAATGGAGGGAAAAATAAAATTGCTAATAATAAATTTAATACGACTGCATGTATTACGACTCCACCCAAATTGTTGATTAAAAAATAGCAAATACTATTGACCGGTTCGTTGATATATAAAATTACTCTTTATATGTAGAAAAAAAAAAGAACTAAACTCGCTAGAATTCTTTGGTAACAAGAAGTTAAGCACCGTAACATGGGCAGAGAAAATTTCGAGAACACCATGATTTATGATCTTCCATTCCTGGAAGATTTCTTACTTGGTATATGCATCTATATAAGGCACTAGATATGTTTATATATATATATATATACACACACAATCAACTGACCTACGATTTTATATAGCATCGAAATACTTTGTTGGTCCTTGTCAATACATTCTGTGTCCTTTTATGCAAGGGTGCAATGGAAGCAATTGCTCTTGCTGCTCTATTGCTTTTAGCTTCTTTTATGCAGCAAGTATATGGAATGCAAAATTTAGTAGTTGAAAGCAATAAAAATAAAGGGTGTGATCTTTATCAAGGACAATGGGTTTATGATGCATATTACCCTTTTTACAATGCATCTGATTGCCCTTTCATTATTCAAGAATTTAATTGCCAAAAGAATGGTCGACCAGACAAACACTATCTCAGTTATAGGTGGAAGCCAGCTTCATGCAGATTACCAAGGTTCATCTTTTCCCCTCTCTTTTTTTATTTTTTATTTTTTTCAGTTTTTTAACGTTGAGCAATGCCTTTGTTCATCAATTACATGCAAAAAGAGGGAAAAAGTTAACAGCTTAAACATAAATTATCATCTTTTTATGTTTCTAGCATAGCTAGTAGTTAGTTCACACTCTGAATGTGCACCAATGTCACTCTCCCTCATTTAAGTTGCATTTGATAAACACTGGATCACAATGAGATAGAAAAAAAAAAAAAAAAACCTCCTTGTATTATGTTTCTATACCTTTGATGATGCAGGTTCAATGGAAAGCTTTTTTTGTCAAAAATGAAGGGGAAGAGTATCATGTTTGTAGGAGATTCTTTAAGTTTGAATCAATGGCAGTCACTTAACTGCTTGCTGTATACAGCAGTACCAAAAGCAAAGTACACTTTAGTGAGAACTGGAGGCCTATCTACATTCAAATTCACAGTAAGTTTATCTTTTGCATCTCATTTGCTACCATTTTTGTTCTGCCTTATTAAGATTGATTTATAATTTGCAGGAGTACAATGTTTCATTGATGCTTTCCAGGAATGCACTTCTAGTTGACATTGTTGCAGAAAAATATGGAAAAGTTTTAAAACTTGATTCCATTTGCAGTGGAAACTTATGGAAAAAAGCTGACACCTTGATCTTCAACACATGGCATTGGTGGCTTCACACAGGAAGAAAGCAAGCGTAAAATCTTTATCTACATCCATCACAAAATTTAAGAAGAATCTTATGTAATATGAACAATGGGTGCAAGAAACCTTAATAGAAAATTATTTTGCAGATGGGATCTGATCGAAGACGGAGAAAAGATATACAAAGATATGGATCGATTTGTGGCCTATGAGAAGGCACTTAATACATGGGCACGGTGGATTCAATCCAATATTGATCCTACTAAAACCAAGGTTTTCTTCCAGGGTATTTCTCCAGATCATGGAAAGTAAGTGAATCTTGAAAATGAGATGACATACAGATGAGATCCTAATCAATAACTCATTATTGACTTGATCAAAGATACCTGAAGATAAAGAAAGGCAATGGCCTTTCATCACTGTTCTCTAATAAATATCATTTCCTGTTTTTGTTAGTTCAACAGACTGGGGCAATTTATCAGGAAAGAATTGCAGAGGAGAAACAGAGCCATTTTTGAAGCCTAAATATCCAGGAGGTACACATCCAGCAGAAACTATTGTAGAAAGAGCGTTGCAAACCATCTCGAAGCAGGTCAATTTGCTTAACATCACAAGCCTTTCACAAATGAGAAAAGATGGCCACCCTTCAGCTTATGGTTATGGTGGCCACCGTGCCGCAGACTGTAGCCATTGGTGCCTCCCTGGAGTTCCTGATACTTGGAATGAGCTCTTACATGCAACCCTCATGTACAATTAAGTCTTTCTCAAATTATTTGGCATGTGGAAAAAAAACTTTGCTTGTTTAGTTATCTGAAAAATTCAAACAACTTTAGCATAAGCAGGATATTTTGGACTATTTCCTTAACAAATAGATCATCTTAGTTTCAATTTTTGGTATTTCCGACTTCTCAATATGAATTAATTTTACAATCATTATCCAAATAAGAAAGGATTGCTGGTTTATAATTAGCTGACGAATGTTCTAAATGACATAAGCCAACGGCCTACAGCACATGTTATGAGGCAACATCTGATCTAGGACTTGGCTTTTTACACTAAATGAAGGTCCACTACAGATCAAAGAATGTTAAAAGAGTAAAAGAATAGAAAAATTGGAAGGTTTAACCACAGACAAAACTGTTAAATGGGATCTAGTCGGTTTTATACGCCTTCTAAATGGACAGAATTACAAAGTATTTGGAGTTTTAAATTTTAATGTTCAGTAGTAACAATGTCCCCAGCATACTTTATTCACTAGACAAAGCAGAATCAACTGCTCCAGTTAGAACGCCTAACAGCCATCAGCAAATCAAGTAGCAGAAAACAATTAGTAGAATGTGAGCATGCATGAACTTTCAAAAGAACTGCTGCTATCTCAATCAGCATTCCATCTAGACAATCAAAAAAAAATTAAGACAGAGTGCACACCATAAGATATTCAGAACTACAATTCAGATAAAAAATGTCAAAAAAAAAAAAAAGACATCGTTATCCATTGCAAGTTACCAGTCTCTAGTAAACACTGAGCCAGAAAAATACACTTTTACATATACTATCCACAAACAAGCTTAAACTACAAAAATTAGCCCTAAAGTGAAGTTTTTTCCCTTACCTTTGCCAGCGAAGTTTCCTTCCACCTTCTCGCATAGTCTCATAGGCAAGTTTGTACTTTTCAAGAGATGATGTACCAGCTTCTATGTATTTACAGGCTGTTTCTCTCAAACTCCACGTAATTATTGACTTCAGTTCTTGTGGACTAACACCAGATTCAACATCAAGAATAGTACCATACTCGGCATTTCTCGTCCACCTATGTAATATGTAACGAGAGGGAATCTCCCTTATGTCCAATAAATTGAAGACTCTCAAAATATGTCTACACAGTATACCTTCAAATTCAAACATTTGGCAGCTACAACAAACATTGAGATTGGAAACACACAAAGTAACAGCATGTTTCTCAATTTCATTCCCACACCTCCGCACTGAATATCTGCTGACAGTTCCTTCTTCATAACTCTTTATTCCTAGATAATTGTAGCACTCTAGCAGTTCATTTTGAAATATTTTGAACACAGTGAGTGTGTAAAGCTTTCTACATTGTTCTTCCACAGGTTCTTTTGTCTGCAGAAAAGCTTGCAGATTATAACAGTTAAAGTCCTCTTTCCTTTCTTCCTCCCGACGTCGTGCAAGGCCTTGCTCGTATCTTGAAATAAACTCTCCAAGTGATGTTTGCGCAGTCAAACCTGTACCAAAGAAAGATTTCAAACTTTCATTGATGAGAATGCCAGCGTAGAATTTCCCCCTCAGATACATTGGAACCCAGCTTTCACGCTTTTCATACATTTCTTTAAGCCAAGTGTTCTCCTTTAGCCCATATTTGTTTATTAGTGCACTCCACATGGTATTAAGTTCAACAGATGTTTGGCTCTGATATATGCACTTTTCATATTCATATTTGAATTCATTGGGCAATGGCCTTAAAATCTCCCGTTCCTTTGCCTTAATTTGCCACACTGAAAAACGATGATGGGTCCCAGAAAAGACTTTTGCAATTGCTTGTTGGATGGCCACATCTTGGTCAGCAATAATAGATTTTGGTCGACATCCAGACATTGCCCTTAGCCATGTATGAAATAACCAAGTGAAAGACTCCTCTGACGTATTGGCAATTAGAGCACAAGCAAGAAGCACTGGCTGCTTGTGGTGATTCACCCCAACAAATGTTGCAAATGGCACCAGATAATTGCTCTTCCTGTATGAAGTATCAACCACAAGGACATCACCAAATTGACTGCATGAGAATCTAGACCTGCCATCTGCCCAGAAAACACTCATGCAACTACCATAATTAACCTCCACTGAATAAAAGAATCCAGTATCATCTGCTTGCCTAGCTTGAAAATAATCAAGAAGTAAACGGTACCAATCACTTCCAATATTGTTTTCTCGAGGTCTCTCGATAGGGTCACCATTGTTGATTTTAGCTATGTCTATAGCATCCAATCCAAGATTTACATCATCTATCAATTTCTTTGGAGCATTATAATTTTTCTTATGAGTTCCTGTTTGAAATTCAAGATCATGATTATGATCCTTTTGAAGACGGTCCACTATCCAATTTCCAGATTCTTGTCTCTTAATCCTCATAAATGCCCCGCAGCCTACTCTTGAAGGATGTTGAAACCCTTCCTTGGAGCACACAAAGCGTCGGGATGTAATAGACCCATCATTCTTTGAACGAAATAGCTGACCAATCCGAATTCGGAATCCAGCAGCCTCTGCATACATTTGATAAAAGCCATATGCTTCATCTGCTGAATTGAAGAGTAGACCTGCATGAGGTTCAGATCTGCCTAGCCCTTCATCCCCCTCTCTTCTAATCCGTTTGGCATTAACGAAACCAGATGGACATGGGCTACCATTATCAAAATTATCAAGCAGCTTGAATTTTGGCTTTTGAGACTCCTCAGCTGATGATTTCTTAGCTCTAGGTGTTCTCTGTGGCACAACAGATGGATGACTTTCATCCACAAGTCCGAGCTCATGATTGTGTTCCTTTTGGATTTGATCAATCACCCATTTTCCAGAATCACGCTTGTGCACTCTTATGAAGGCTGGACAGCCTGACCTTGAATTAAGCTGAAAGCCCTCCTTTGAGCAAACATATCTTCTTGAAGAAACTGTACCATCTGTGCGTGATCGATAGAGCTGTCCAATCCTAATTCGGAATCCTATTCGCAGTGCATATGCATTATAAAATTCACGAGCATCATCAGCCGAATCAAACTCTAGCCCCATACATGGTTCTAGCCCCGAGTTCCCTTCTTCTTCTAAATTGAACCTGTTGTTGTTGACTGGAATTACGCCTAATGGATAGGCTTTTATAATCATGGCATTCCCACCTTCATCATTATTAAGATTGGCATCTGAACTGCATTTACAGTAGCACCCGAAAACGAATTAAATAAAATAAAAATGGTGAAAACATTATCTATAGCAACAGGCATTGTTTGCAGCAACTAGAAATCAAATACAAAGCAAGCAAGAAGGCACTTTCCATGAACTAATCAAACTCTCTATTTTAAGTAAAAAATGAATAAAAAGAACTTGCCAAGTGAATCGTTTACTTAATACTCACAAAAAAAAAATCCAACTAAATCGTATAAACAAATCAATTAGACTAACAACTTCCGATCAAACCAATCAATGCAAATCACCGAAAAGGAATAAAAAAAATAGTGCTGAATTAGGGTTCCTACAGAAGACAAAATTTGAGATTAAAAATTACCTTCTAATGTTGGTGAAGAGATTTGAAGTCGAATGGAAACCCATGAACAGATACAATTATTGAAGAAGAAGAAGAAGGTGAAATTGAAAGGAAAAAAGGTTTTGAGATTTGATTATTAGGAATTGTAAAAAATTTTGCAGAGAATCAATTCATAAGCAGAGCACACCAATCTGAGAGGAGAAAGAAAGCAGCTTGACTTGCCCCTCCTTAGCTTTTTTTTTTTTTTGGTCTGCAAAAAATGTTGATGTTTGTCTTTTGCCTAATGCCTAGGGTTGACCTTTTTTTCCTCTGCAATACCACATCTCATAAAATTTGCTCATTTTATTTTTCGAAAAAGTTTTTAACCGTACCACAATCATTTGAATAGTTGATAGAAACTATTCTCACTTAAATGATGTTTCGGATTCAAGTTGTTATATATATAATTATATTAAATAAGTTGTTAGGAAACCTTCGTTGTTATTATTGTCTTACTCGAAACATACTACATTGTATAACATTGTTAGAATTCATATTATTCACATTTGTAATTGTTGCATATCATAAGTTTTTAATCACATTGTTACTTTGTTTTTTTAAGACTATTGGCCTATAAAGCAATAATAAATTTGCTCATATTTTGATAATATAAGGTGAAAGATAAGTAGTATTGTAAATAGAAAATAATGAAAATAATTGAGAAAAAAATGAATTTAATTTCTTTTTATATCATTTAACATTTATTTAGAATAATGAATTGCGTAAAATATTGGTTAAACATTTTCATTTCTATACCATTTCTCTTTTTTTTTTTTTCAGAAAAGGAGAAAAAAAAATCAATAAACAGTGTTGATCAAAAGAAGCACAACCCAAAATATAATTTTAAGGCCCTTGAGAGTGCTCATGGCTCAACCCAACTGCACTTTCCTGAAATTAGTAACAATCTTGTTTGCTGAATTTGTAGTAAGTAGTAACATTGTTGAGCTGATAATTTTATGATGAATAAAAAATTTGAAGAGTTGTGGAGTAATGATCTGCTGCCTTGATATGGGTGTTTGCCTTACAACTACAAGTATAGGAAAGGTCCATTTAATCAAATTAATCTTATTCATCAACCTCTTTGATAAAAAAGAATTCATTTGGGAATTCAACTCTTCAAGCCTCCCAAGGGGCATGGACAATCTCTGTTCAAATAAGATGTCCTGGATTCTAAGTATCTAGCACAAGCACGGATCAAACCTCTGCTAAACCAATAACTCAAAAGGAAGACTTTCTTCTCAAATGTGTAAAGAAAACCAATTGAGTGGAAAACTGCATGTTTTTTCTTCGTTGAAGCTACAGACAGGAATGCCCAGTTTAATCTCTTTCTAGGATCCTGTCTAGGCACGTTTCAGAAGGAAAGGTATTCCCTCTGCAAAGTTTACTGATCAAAGAATTGTATATGCCTACTTCAAGAGCGTAACCTCTACTAAACATGATACCTAAAACAAACAAAGCTTCATCTAACATTTCACATTGTGAAAGGCGCTGAACCAATCTCTCAAAAGTTGTCTTCTGCGGTAAGAGTTTATCCTTCAGCATAGCAACTAGACATTCAATCCCCTCTGTCAGATAATTTTGTTCACATAATGCAGTAATGAAGTGATCATAATCACATGCCTTTGGCTTCAGACCCCTGTTTTGCACATTAATCCACAACTGTTTTGCTTCTTTCATGTCCCCCACTTCACACAGCTTCTCAATAAGAGGAATATAAGATAAAGTTGATGGCTGTAAACCTTGTGCCAGTAGCTCATTAAATAGGTTTTTACTCTCATCTAACCTTCCTTCTTTGCAAAAGCCTCTGATTAGAGCATTATATGAGATAACATCTCGAACAATTCCCTTTTGTTGCATTTCATCAAACAAGCCAGCAGCCTCCTTTGCCCTTCCATGTAAGCCCAGATTTGAAATCATCATGTTATAGCTTGCTGTGGTTTCCCCATAGCCTCTGTCACGCATTTCTTTGTACAGATTCATAGCTTCTTCGACATCTCCATTCTTAAAAATCCCCTGAATCAGTGCATTGTAAGTATACTCATTTGGAAGAATGCCCTTATTTATCATGTCAAACCAAAGTCTCCTAGCACCATCAAGCCATCCCATCTCACACAGACCGTGAATCATTGTTGTGTACATGACCCTATCCAGGTTATAACCTTTGTCTTTAAGATCGTTGAAAACCCTAAAAGCCTCGAGTGACAATCTATTCTTGCAGAGTCCACTAATGACCTCCTGATATGTAAAAATATCAGGAGCACAATTCTTGACAATCATTGTGTGAAGAAGCTCAGATGCTCTACTATAATTTCTCTGCTTACAAAACCCAGATATCAATGCATTGAAAGTAACATTTCTAGGGACTAATCCATTTTCTAAGACCTCCATAAGAAGTTCATAACCCTTCATAACATGACCATCAATACAAAAAGCTCGGATAAGATATTCAAAGGTCTCAACATCTGCCGAAACCCCGTATTCTATCATATCATGATATAACTTCCAAAAAAGATCAGTCCTTCGTACCTTAAGACAACCCAATAAAGCCAAATTACAGGTCGCTATTGATGGGCATGCTCCATTATCTTTCAATTTCACAAACACATCAACTGCATCCTGAACCAGTCCACCCTTAGAAAGACAACGAATGTAACGCTCTAATGAGCTCGGCTCAGGACTAAACCCTGAAACTTGAAGAATATATTTTGCTGCATTACAAGCCTTAGCCTTCAAAAGTGATTCAAAAAGCACATTGCATGATACATGATCAGGTACAAAATTACAATTCAATCGCAGCCAATCAAAGAACTTCAATGAAAGAAATACATTGTTTTGGTGCTTCAAAAACTCAAAAAAAAACTGGGGATCAGTAAAACTAAAAGAAGGGAAATCTAACAATAGAGTTTGCTCCCATTTGGGTTTTGTTCTAGTGATACTAGCAACTTGTTTAGCTATATCAGAGATATGCTGCTTCACACTCTGAATAACTTCCTGATTCTGATTTGGGTTAATTCCTTCTCCATCAAAGTCAGTACTTTTAGGTTCTATAGTGAGTTTTCTGATCTGGGTACTAGAGTTTTGCCTACTAGGGCCTTGGCGAAGAAAAGTCACAATAGATGATGGAGCTCTAGCCATTGAATAAAAGAACAAAAAAATAATAATTTCACAATTTCTCCTGATAGCTATCCTCTTCCATTGCTAAATATTGAAGATATAATAGAGAAATTGATAGAACTAGAAGTAGGACTTACAGGAGAAAAATGAATTGAATCAATGATACCTGAAGATTGCTCTATTTGTTATCGTTATCCAGCTCTGTCCAGCTTCAATTGCCCTATCAATAGCTGTTAGCAAAAGCCCAAAACCCAAACTAAAGTTTCAATCTTTTTAACAGCATAGGAAAATTCGCATCAAATCTACGGTGACAAAGGAAATTAATCTAGCGTCACAGCATACTGCACTTTGAACCCAATTTCCACCGTTGGATTCTCAATGTTGACACGAGCATGGAGCCCACTTGGTAATGTCTTATTTGTCTGTTACACATTTTAGACAGACCGCTCCGTCACGTTAAGCGTCAATCACAATTCTTAGAAGTCTTCGTCTACCAGCCATTAACCTCGCGTATAAACAAAGGCAATTGAAGGTGCTTGGATTTTTTCTCACACATCCCTCGGCTTCATCAAGATTTGAAAGAAAAAAGAAGAGGAAAGATGTACGGATTCACGAGCGTGAGTACTAAAGAGAAAGAGGTTGATCTAGAGGCAGGAAATGGGGAGACATTGTATCCAGGTTTGAGTGCTGGAGAGAATCAATTGCGTTGGGGATTGATCCGCAAGGTTTATGGGATTCTTTCTGTTCAGCTTTTGCTTACCACAATTGTTTCCGCTGCCACCGTTCTTTATACTCCTATCAATGCTCTTCTTGGAGATAGTCCTGGCCTCCTTTTGCTCCTCTGCATCGTTCCCTTTGTTTGTATGTCTACAATTCCAGATCTTGCATTTAAGATTTATTATTTTGTGTTTTGATTTGTTTGAATTTGTTTCTTTTGTTGACTTTAGGCTCGTGCATATGGGTTTGGTTTTTATTTTTGTGTTTTGATGATTAATTGAATGTTGTGGTGTGAAAAAATCAAATTCAGGATACCCTTTTAAGATTTGTTGGTAAAGATCGAAACTTTGATGGTAATTGGGATTATTGATTGGCCTTTTCGGGCTATGTTTGATTATTTTGTGATGTTCAAAGTGGGGTTTGGAGTTTTGAGGGGTATTGGAAGAACTTCTTATAGTTATATAATGGCTAGTTGTCCTTTTGATCATCTGTTGAGGAGAGGGATTTGGACTTTGATCTTATCCAAGTTTCATTGATATAAAATTGGAAGATGAATTTGTTTATTTCTGCTACTTTTCAGGATTGTTACAGATTAAACCTTCTAGTGTGTTTTTTTCATTTCAGTTTCTTATTTTGTTTCCTTTTATATTATTGCTTATTCCTGAATGAATGAAATGTGGAGATCATTTCTTTGTTGGACGAAATTGATTTGACTGGTTGCTCGGCTGCTTATAATTGCATATATCGGTGAAGATGGAAAATCTGATGGGAATTGTGATGATAGATATTAGGTAGGTTGTGTTGGTCTTGCATTGGAAAGGGATTCGGAATTTTAGCTCAAGGTTTACTAGGTTCTTTGATCCTCATAGATTGTCATTGATGTAAAATTTTAACTTAAATTTGCTTGCTTCTGCTATTGGTAGGATTAGATTAAACTTTCTGTTCATTTCTTCATCTTGCTATCTTTATCTTTTGTCTTATTACGATATTAAGCTCTCTGTTTGCAAAATTAGAATGGACATGGACCATTGATGGTAGCTTATTGGTCTAAAACTATAGTGTTTTTATCTCATCAACTAACTGGAAGAAATTGCAGTATTGTGGCCCTTACACGTTTATCACCAGAAGCATCCTGTTA
The DNA here is from genome assembly GCA_949634005.1 of Mallotus japonicus. Taxonomy (NCBI): domain Eukaryota; kingdom Viridiplantae; phylum Streptophyta; class Magnoliopsida; order Malpighiales; family Euphorbiaceae; genus Mallotus; species Mallotus japonicus. Next base: position 3,029 of record CATIWK010638138.1, on the reverse strand, counting down.
ACCTGATCGTCCTTGGTCTCTTCACTGTGTCACTAAGCCTTTTGGTTGGAGTAAGCTGTGCTCAAATTGAAGGTTAGTATCTTTCTATTTCTATATGATGGGTTGAATTTTGAAAGTTATGCCAAGTGTTAGGGTGTCCTACTTGAGAATATGCAAATCATTCGAGATTATGATCTGATTAATCTTGTGCTTTGGATTGTTTGCAGGGAAAATTGTGCTTGAAGCACTAATTCTAACTTCAGCTGTGGTCTTCTCTCTAACTGCATACACTTTCTGGGCTGCTAAGAGGGGTCAAGATTTCAGTTTCCTGGGACCAATTTTGTTCACCAGTCTTATCATTCTTATCCTAACCAGTTTTATCCAGGTTAGGTGTCTCACTTGTCTTGGTTTATTGAAGCCATGAAATGCATTTTAGTGGTTTAATTTATGTAGGTGAAAATATGTCATTCATCTGACTTGTTATTTTGATTTATTATAGATGTTCTTCCCTCTTGGCTCAACATCTACTGCTGTCTATGGTGGAATCAGTGCCCTGGTTTTCAGTGGATATATTATTTATGACACTGACAACCTGATCAAGCGCTTCACTTACGACGAGTATATTTTGGCCTCAGCTGCTCTCTACCTGGACATTCTCAATCTGTTTCTTTCCATTTTGCGGATTCTGAGTCAAAGGAACAATTAACTTGTACAGGACACAATCAAAGCCTGGATTAGCATGCAACCTGCATCTTCATAAAACCTGAATCCAATTAAGGATTGTGGATATTTGGTATATGTAACTGGTGGACGAGTACCCAGAGTGTTGTTTTAGTTGGTGAGAATATCTTAAATTTGTGCATACAATACATATACCTTTCATCAAACTATTAGTAAATAGATATGGTGTTGGGATTGATTTCCACTTTTTGTGGTTTCTTTTATATGTGCTTGGCTGGCATTCGCAATTTCCTGTTCTTACAGTAGGAATGAATTTAATCATGGGTAATTGTTGGTGACCACATGGCAGTTGGTGATGTTTGTCAACACATGATTTTGCTGTGGAAAATATCCATGATTCATATTTGTTTGATCTTCATGACTTTTGTTTCCCTGTGATGGCATACAACCTAGAAAGTAGGATATAGTCATGCAAGATAGATGCCTCAGAATGGATACATTGCAGATGGTTCTGGTCATTGATCTAACACACACAGCAACCACTAACAGAGGTAGAGTTGCTGAACCAGCCAAACAAAATGTGGAAGAAACAGAAAAACAATGGTTGTTTAAATTATACTATATGCATAGATTTTTATCCATCTAATAAGAAGCTATTCAGTAGCTTGTAAAAAACCCTAAGCAAAGATAAAAGCCTTAATCAACAAGCCATCATTATTAAAAACAGCACTGCCATTAAAGAACCAAAGAACAAATCAAACCATCCTTCTTCGTTTTTTAGCTACCAGCTCACACTCGTCGATCCATTCGCTGTAGAGATCAATAGGCTGGGTTAAGTAGTTGAGTTTAGTCATGTAGTACTCGTCGCAGATTCTGCATGAAACTTTGCCAACCCACAGTTTCTTGTCAATGTCGCAGCCAACACTGTCGGGATGGTTGCAGAAAGGGCAGGTGAAGGTGGTGTCAAGCTTCTCCACTCGCTTTGGCTTCTTCACAGGGCGCTTTGATCTTCTTTTCACCATGGTTTTGACGCTGAAAACAACTCTCTCGCTTGCTTGCTTGCTTGCCTGCCTTCGATCAATTAATGTATGAAAAGAACTGAATGCTATGCAGTGATTTCTTTTCAGTAAGTTGATGGATGGTTTTCATATCATTATATAATAGTCCATGCAATATCCTGACTTTGGATTTTATTGCCTTTTTGAGAAGTAAAGATTGTCGTTTAAGAGATATTGAAGGGGCCACATAATCTAGCAATTAGATTGTAATCAACAGAATTAATTACTTTTTGTTTTCAACATAGCCATTGTTTAACCACTCTACAAATACAAATACAAATACAAATACAAGCAAGGGAAGGATCTCTTCCTCTCCACAACCACTCCCTAGCTTATAATTTTAAGGCGTCTTGGTGTAAAAAATTTAAATATTTACAACCTTTTATAATTTTTTAAATCTATAATAATCTATTAGTTTAAAAAATTCAAACATTTAAAATTTTTGGTAAATTTATCCCAATTCTAAATTTTGATAAAATATTTTAATCTAACAAGTTATTGATACAATTATACAAATAGTTATTTCTTAAAATTAAATAAAAATACAGACACAATAATAAGATAATTAAATTTACTATTGAGAAATTCTTAAATTCATAAATAATTTTTATTATAACAATTTTAAAAATTAAATATATTTTTAATATAAAAAATATTATTCTAAAAAATTTAAAATTAAAATTTCATTATTATTTATTTGAAAGTAGTTAAAATACTAATTATAAAACGCAAATAAATTTATCATATTTTACTACATACATATAATTTTTATAAATTTATTAAAACAATAGTCAATTACAAATTTTAATATTTATCGCATGTAAACTTAACTTTTAATTATTACATCAACACTTTTTAATTTAATTTTAATCAAATGATTTTAACTTGAATTTTTAAAATTAAAAAATAAATAAAATTTTTTAAAAAAAACATCTTTCATTTGATTTTAACCGAATGATTATTTATACTATAATTGTCAATAAATAATAAAATTGAAACATTTATATTATAATTTTTAAAATTAAAAAGTTAGAATAAAATTGTAAATGGTGGCAAACGTTTGAATTTTCCTACTACCAATACAATAAGCCTAATTTCAAAATCGTTGTGACCCTCTTTATGGAGTAGCAGTAGTAACATAAACTCTGAGATTTGACCATAAATTACACATAGTTTTATATGATCCCATTTGATTTGATCGCTTGGATCTGCATCACCATTGTCATGCATCTCTTTCTTTCTTTCTCTCAGTCTCCGTTATTGTTTATGAACAGAATGTGAAGAGGCTGTGTTGCATGGAAGAATACTGCA
>CATIWK010637966.1:0-18939 GCA_949634005.1 Mallotus japonicus | reverse complement strand
ATCTTTGCATTGTATTTTGTAACTCCTGGAGAGAAACTTCAAACTGAGAATTCAACCCATACTGCTTGGTGAAAACAGAACACAACTCTTTTCAGTCTTGCTGAACATGTGCATCTAGAGTGTAGTACCATTTGATAGTAGTTCCTTCTAAGGACATTAGGAATTATTTGATAATCTGAGCTTTAGACAACCCAGTGGCCTTCATGTAGGTGACATACTGCTTCAGGTGCAGGTGAGGATCATCAGTACCAGAGTACTTCTTCATGCTTGGGAACTTGTATTTAAGGGGCAATAGTTCTTCCTCCAAATCTAAGTCCACATCGAAGTCGGCATAGTTAGGATTGATCTCATGTTTCTTCAATGCAAACTGTAGTTGATTCATCTGCTTTATCATATACTTCATCCACTCGAACTCAGTTGGATCTGCTGGTGCTTTTACTTTCAGTGGCTCACCAAGAACGGTTCTGGTTTCAGAGTCTTCTCCATTAGAGGGCATCTTCCCTATCATCTCAGCAAACATGCTTCTAACCATTTGTTGCATCTCATCCTTGATTTCTTTCAGAAGTTCTTTCTTGAAATATTGAAAATCAAAATTGGAGGGTCCTGCCATTCTACTCCTTTGTGAAGTGGTCTCAACTGTTTAAGTGAATCTTTGATGTCAGTGGTCCAAATTCCCTTTGATCTGCTTCTTAACAAGGAGAGACTTATTGTTAGGAAGAATGCATTTTTTTTTGTAAAAGAAATTGCAATGTCATATATGCATGAAATGCAGATGTCTTAAAGAAAGAAATGAACACATATTTTATTTACACATAACAAAAAACAAAACATAGAGCTCTCAATTGATATCTCCGCCCTTATTTCTCCCACACGCGTGTTCAATGGCAAGTTTCTTGTCCTAGGATTGTTAGCCTGGTTTCGATTATCAACAGGGGATAATAAAACTGACGTATACAAGACAACTCTCAAGATGGTACAAACAAGTAGCAATTTCTTTAAAGAAAACCAAAGTCCACCTCAATGGGCCGTAGTAGGCATTAGAGGCCCAGCTTGAAATAGTCCATTTACAATGGCTTGGGCTTATTCCAAGAATTACTATATGGCATAAAGCACACACATTTGGGAAAAATTCTGAGGGAAATTACTAAGTCACTATATGAGCTTGAGTCTCAGGTAGTAGGCTTTGGCTCCCACAACTATATACATTCATATATGTCTCCTCACTCAAGGGTCCGAGCAACGTGGATAGTACGTGTCGTAAGTGGTAATAGGCGATATTCCACCACCAGGTTTGAGTAAAACACGGGTAGCAAAGTATGGACTATTACCGGTTTAATTAGGGACTGATGTGCTCATTGTGTGCAAAGAGTGTAATGAATGCAACAGGAATGCAAAAGAAATAAAGGAATATTTAAAGATGATAAATCACAAAACACTGGAATCAGTTTCTCTATCCCTAGTGGAGTCGCCACTGTAGGCGGCAGGGTTCAGCTTGGGGCCAAGTGTTGGCGGCCACAGTACTGTGCGGGTTCAAGTCCCACTAGGAAATACGAGTTAGGTTTAAGCCTAATCAGAGATAGAGTCGCCACCAGGATAAAAGCAGGGATACACTTGTACAACAACTGGATTCCACAAAGGTTCCCAGAAGCCGTCATCAGTGAATGAGTTCGGAAACTGGGTATGGATGTTTGAATATCCACCCGACCTTGCGATCGGCCTCCGTTTATGTTTCATGATTTATTACCTTTAATTATTCGATTATTTCCTTATTAAAATGCAAATATTGATTGCCTTTAAACAATTGTCAAGTTTTACACTTAAGTTCCAAGTTTACATATTAATCTCATTTCATGCACTTAAGTCCCAACAATCATCAAAAATAATAATTTACAACCATTCATTCCAAATAAACGGGGAAAGGATTAAGGATTACAATACTTTTCATAATTACAAATTAAACAAAATAAATAAATTTGAATTAATTAAAAAGATAAAAAAAAACATTAAACAATCACAAACGTCTAAGGGTTCCTGCAAAACCGAAAATGTTAGACTTCCCGCAAATATAAAATCAATCAAGTAAAGGGGAAAGTCCAACTTGTTAGTTCACACATAATAACCACAAATATTTAAGCAAATATAAACAAATATTCAATTAAACATAACATATTGACATGTTACATGCAAAATCATGGTATATGGCAGGGAAAACACATAAAAGGAATAAACCCATGTAAATAAACCGAATCGAAACGAATCAAACTGAACCAAATCGAACCGAACCGAATTGGATCGGTTCGGTTTTCTTCGGCTAGGTTTATCAGAAGGTAAAACAGAAAAAAAATGGGCCAGACTTGGTGAATAGTGAAATCACCACATGTCACATGCTTATTGGCCAAAACATTTACAAAATTTGTAACAGTAACATTTTTAACAAATAAAAACTCAATTTCAATCACACAAAATTTCAACCATTTGACCGAAAAAAAGAAAACCGAATATACGACCGTGTTCCTCTCGTCCTTCTGGTCAAAATGGTTAAAACGAAAAAAGATTTGGAGTTGAGGAACAAAAATTGATTAATAGTGTCAATATGACACTATTCATTGAAAAAAATAAAAATGAAGAGGCGATCGCCTCCTTCGAAGAGACGTTTCGCCTCTTGAAAGAGGCGATCGCCTATTTAACAGACACAGACACAGAAATAGACACAAAAACTAACTTACGGCTATTTAATTACAGATTTATGCAATTTAAAACTAACAATTATGTCTAAATATTCACAAAATCACACTGAATATTAAGAGGAATGAACTAACTATCAATCTAAAGATAATAAAATATGAACAAAAATTAATAATTATATTCTTACTAATTAAAGACGGTTTGAAGCTCCTAACTTTGGCCCTCAAAGATGGATTTGTTGATTTGAACCCTCTGAATGCAAGGTGAGCCTTCTTCTTCCCAAGAAATGCAGTTTTCCAACTTAAACTCTCTCTTTTCTTTTTTTCTTTTCTCTTCTTTTTTTTTCTCTTCTCTGTTTCTTTTTTCTTTCAAGAACATCTTTGGTTTTTTTTTCCAAAACGTCCCCCCTTTTCCTCCCAAATCAGAACCCTTTTCTACCCACTTTCCTTAGCTCTCAGCCACTCCTTCCTCACTTTTCCCCTTCCCCAAATTGGACAAGACCTCCTCCCCTTTTGGTTTCTCCCCATGCAACCTTTTAACCACACCTTTTCTCTCAAAAAAATCAACATTTACGTGCAAAATTCAGAGGAGTAAGGTGGTGGGCCACCCCCATTTGCTGCTGTCATTTCTGCATTTATTGCCCATGCAAGTGGAGCAGGCGATGAGGCAATCACCTCTTCAAAGAGACGATCGCCTCACCGAAGTGGCGATCGTCTCTTAAGCTCTGGCCAGTGTTTTGGCCTCTAGGCCAAATGGGCTTGGGTCCTATTGGTCTTGGGCTTGTGGGTTTTAGGCTAGGTTTTCTGAGTTTTGGGCTTGGATTTGGTAGTTGGGCTTTCTAGTCTATTCTAGAGAAGTTTTGGGTTTCCCTTACATTCAAAATTCGGATTTTCTCATCATCGGGCTTTCGTTGCAAGCCCAAACCGAAAGTGTTTATAAACGTATATGAGTAAAAATTAAAAATTAAGAACATAACAAATTTTAACTATAGGTATATCATAAAATATTATTTTTAAAATTTTAATTTTAAAATTTTTAATTTAGTTTAATTTAAATCATATATCCACATTAAAAAATAGAGAAAAATTTAAAAATAAAAATATAATTTATTTTTAATTTCTTACTAAGAATAAAATTAGATTTATCAATTATTTTAAAGTTCAAAATTAAAAAAAAAATAAATTACATCATCTACTCAACTTCTCAATTTTTCACTAAAAATCAATTATTTTTAATTTTTAATTTTTCAATCAAAGATATTGAGTGATATAAAAAAAAATATATGGGTAAAAGTATGAGATTGAGAACATTAAAACTTTAAATATATATATATAAAGAAACAGAGAAAAGTTAGAAAAGTTCTTATTTAAAAATTTTAAAAATTTAATTATTAAAATTGTGCATTTTATATATTTTTTAATGTGATATAAATTGAATTTAATCACTAATAAATAAAATATTTTGAGTAAATTTAAGAAAAAATTATGATGTCACCTACCCACATAAAATTAAAGTGTGGATGTATTTTTTATGATAAAATAATAAAATTAAATTTATTGAAATTATTATTTTTAATTAATTACTCCAAAATAGTTTACAAATTAGTAATTTGGTTCAGTTTATATCAAATTTCAAAATATATAAGGTACATAATTTTAAAAAAAATTAATTGTTAATTTTTTAAATTAAGAATTTTTATAATTTTTTTCTCAAATAAATGAATATATGATTTAAATTTAACTAAATTGAAAATTTTAAGTTCAAAAAATTGAAAAGTAATATTTCTTATATACGTGAGCATTGTTTGATCATAATTGAAAAGTTAAGTAGAGGCAACTGAATTTTTTAGTTTTAATAAAAATAATCATTTTAATTTAAGTTTATGTAAAAAATTTAAAAATTACTTATATTTTCTGTATTTTATTTTTTAATTAATTAATTATTTTTTAAATTGAATATCAATTTTTTAAAATAAAAATTTTAAATTTAATTTTTACTAATTGAAGTCTTACATATTTAAAATTTGATAAATTAGACTTAATCAGTCAATGTATAAAAGTTTTGGGTGATCCAGTTAAAAAAAAAAAAAAAGTTGTTATGGACTGAATTGAACATTTCTGAAAAGCTAATTGGTCATATTTGCCAAGTTGGTGGATAATTAGCCAAAAAATGAATTTATGAGCTAATTGACTATCACATCCAAATTTAGGGCTGGAGTTTTTTAGGCTCCATTGCGGCAAAACCTTGTGCTTTGGGTGGACGCAAATAGCGCTAAGGCCCATTCCGAAGTATTGAAGATTGGAGTTTGTTGTTCAGGTATATGTATATATATATATATATATGTACACACACATTATAGCAACCATAAGTCCTCAAAATTCTGTTCATTTTGTTAATAATTGATTCACTTTTTGTGCTGTATATCATGTCTGTAGGAGTTGAATTTGCAGGTTTAGGAGGGCAAAATAAAACGCTGATAGAGGTCGTCGTAGCAAAAGGCTTGACCCTTTACAAATTACAAGTTAATTCACTAAGGAAGGTGGCTTTCAATGAAATAGTAATTAATAAGCGTGAGGCTGTGCTAAACACAAGAGATGATACAGAAGATAGCATATAAGGAGCTTTAATATGATATCAAAGGCCTGTGTCAATTACACTTGAAATGCTAATAAAACATTAATATAACATCTGAGCGGGTTCAAACGGCTAATTCTGCTTATTTTGAATAACGTTGTTTAGTCCGGAAATAAGCTGTGGTTGTCAACTCACTATCGACAGATTCCCGATCACCCTTTCTGAATACTTCCTCATCAGCATCATAATCGTATCGCGTACCATCTACTGATCCTTGTTCGCTAAAAATATCGCTCCTCCTATATGATGCATACCGATTTTTAAACTGGGATAGAAATGTGATGTCTTCGCTTGTCCATATGCTCTCCAAAGGCATATTCCCTTGCAGAACTTCAACTACCTGCACATGCATTGTTATATATGATGGTAATTCACTTCTAACTAAAATTTTTCTTTTTCTTGATTCTATCATTCAGTTTATTGATAAAAGTCTTTTAATTTTTAGTCAATTTCGATAAATTATTTTCCTTGTATTATATATCTTATAATATTTTTCATTTCATTAATAAATTATTTTATTTAGATTTGTGTTACATGTTTAGTCAAAAATTATTTCTTGAAAACTTATATAAAATTAAATTTTTTCTGTAAATTTAGTACAATATTTTATAGTGAATTAATTTTTGCACTTAATATCTTATATTCTTAAACATTCATTTATAAAACATAATTATGTTAAAGAATTATTTTATTCAAATAAAATATTAAGTACATACTGAATTATTTTATCATAAAAGACTAACATAATTTTTTTTTCAAGAAATGGCAGTAAAATCATTTCTAAAATAAAAATATATTTATATTTATTAAAACTATCCTGATCCATCAAAATTACATATTTTATTATTATTCAGAAATATTTTTTTGATTGGCCATATATAATAATAATAATATATTAGTTACCTGGCTCATTTTTGGGCGGTTCCGTGAAGGTTTGAAAGCACAAGCTGCAGCACAATAAAAAATGAGAGTAGCTTCATCCTTATTATATTCTTGCAGTTTTGGATCAATAAGAGCATCAACGTCCAAAGCTTGCTCCAGGTGCTCCGCTACCTGAACTTTGAAAGATATCAACCTTTTTTATTTATTAAAGAAATTTGACAAAAATCTACTTCCAAGAATTCTTAAAAACCCACACCTTGAAAAAAAAAAAAACGAATTTCATCCTAAATTTATCTAACTAAATGATAAATTTCTTTTTTTCTTTTTTGAAGTGATCCCTCAAGCTCGATATTACAATCATAGATTTCTAATTTCTTCTTCACATTCTACGAATACTAAACTCTTTATTACTTCAAAATTCCAAATGCCAAGATGCACTAATTATTGATAAGAAAGACAATAAAATTACGCTAATATCTCAATGGAATATTAAAAAAATTGCGCACTTTAACAAAATTAATTCATAAAAAGAACTAGACAATTAGTTCATAAAAAGAAACTTATGATAATTTTTTATGGATTTTGGAAATAGAGGAAGAAAATATTTAATATTTTATTATTTGTTTTTGAACAATAATATTTTATTATTACTAGTATATACCAAGTGTTTCACACATAAGTTTTTATTATTATTGGACCTGCTTTTTATAAAATAAACTTTAATTTTGAATTAAATAATTTTACATGATTATAATTATTTGAAAGTGCAATTTTTTAAATTTTAAAAATGAAAAATGAAAACTATCAAAATACATATGTTATTATATTGATATAAAAACATATCATTTTATTTCAATGGTATAATATGAGTAAATTTTCTATTTTAAAACCTATATTTCATCTTTTCATCTTTTAATTATGATCGTAATTAATTATGATGCAAATAAAAAATTTTAATAAATTAAATTTTAATTTTTCTCATAAAATTTTTTAAACTAATTAAAGTACTATTTATCTAATAACAATCCAATATTACACATTAATATAGTTATAATTTATTATAATATTAAAAAAGTTCTATTTTAACAATTATATACATTCACTTTTCTTTAATATGTTTAATGTTAATATTCTTTTAAAAAATTAATTAATTTAATTTTTATTAGAGATAAAATCAAAATTAATCTAATTAAAATAGGAAACATATTTTACATTAAATTAGAATTATATTTCAATTAGTTCAATTTATTTTTTATTAGCAAATGACTAAATTATCCAATTTTTATACAATAATAATGAAAATTGATTAGTAATTTTGTGTGTCCCCTCGTATATCTATATATATATATATTATAGATTGATATTTGCTATATTCAATTTTTTTCACAAGAAAAGAGATAATTAAAAATATTTAAATATTGTTAATTTTTTAATAAAAGTAAAAGAATGTAACAACCACTTGGTAACGTTGTTTAATTTGATAACATGTTCTACTTTTATTGAATTAGTATGCTATTTTTTAAAAAATTTTGAAGGAGAGAAATTAAAAGGCAACCGCAACATCATGATTTCTTTTCCTTAGTATTTTTAATGCAACTTTAGAATATTTCATTCAACATAAAACTGAGATTAATATTATTTAGGTTAATTACAATAACATCTCTGTGATTTAACCTTTTATACTACTAGGTTTTATGTTTTTAATAATTAATTTAAATATTCTTTAAATTTTACTCTATTAAATTGTTATATCACTGCATTTAATTTACCGTTAAATGGACCAATTTAAAAAGTTAAAAGTTCTAGTTGATCACTAAACTTATATTATAATCTTAAATTCATTTAATTTTTTGCTAAATTAATTATATTTTTTAATTTATTATGTTTTTATTGTAATAATAATTATAATATCTAAATAATTTTTATTTTTAACATAAAAAATAAATTTTAGAATTGGCTTAATTCCAATATGATTATGTAATTGCTACTATATTAGGATCTATCATATTAATGTAAATTCAATCATCAAATCTCAATAAAAATCTATTTTAATGTGTGTATATGTATGTATATATATACACAAACACATACATCTTTACAAATCCTTCAAGAATTACAATTATCAAATCTCATTAAAAAAAAAAATCTAATTCAATATGGCAAGCTTTATTTGAGGTGTAATGTCAATCATAAAAATTGAGTTCATGTTAGTATGACAAATCCTAATTGATAGGCTCCAATTAGATAAACCGATCAACAAAATGCCAATTACAAAATTAAGAACATGCCAGTATGATAAATTATAATCAGTATAGTATTATATAAGTTGTATTAGTATGGTAACAATTAGTGAAATTGAATACATATCAATATGATATCTAACTAATATAGTATTAATTACATATTTCTATTGGAGTAGTGTCAAGTCAATATGTTTTAAATTTATTTTCATGTTAACAATAAAAATTAATTAGTTATTATAATTACTATTGTAATAAAAACACAATAAATTAAAAATTTATGCTATTTAATAAAAATTAGATGAATTTAAAACTATGTTATAAGTTTAGGGATAAAATAGAACTTTTAATTTTTTTTTTCCAAATTGATCCATTTAACAATAAATTAAACGGTAGAGACGTGATAGTTTAACGAAGTAAAATCTCATGAACGTTATAATAATTATTGAAAACATAGGAACTTAGTAGTATAATAAATTAAATTTCAAGGATACAATATTAATTTACCTTATTATTTATACTGTACATCTAGAACAAGCGAAAAAAGAAAATGTAGCGTACCCAGTTTACTAACACTGTGGGTTCGTTGTCCCCAAAAGAGCGTGGTTTCTTGCCGGTGACCAACTCCATAAGCACCACACCGAAGGAATAGACATCTGTCTTATCAGTGATCTCGCCACGCAAAAGATATTCGGGATCGATATAACTGCACTTGGAGAAGCCTTATATGAGAAGATCCCGATCAATAATCAGGCAAATACATAATGAATGAGCTATTGCTTGATGCAACAAAAAAAAAGTTAATGACTGATGGTTAGCCTAATCATAAATTGATGAGTAATACTCTTTAATCTAACAGTTTTTTTTTTCACATCATTTGATTTAGTTTATTTAATTATAACCACTAATAATATAAAACTTGTAATGTGTGTGAAGTAGGCAATAATTTTCTTAATTCAAATTTAAATGAAAAGACATATTTATACGGTAACAAGAGACATATCCTATAATAAAGTAAAGTAATATATTAATAGTTGTAATTAAATAAAATTACTCTAATGGCCTTTATCATTTATAAAAGATTGCAATTGTGTGGATCGAAAAGGGATTCAATAAAATAAATCTCACATTTGAAAAATAAGAAGTGGAAAAACAAAAATCATATATAAATTTGGAAAAAATTACACCCTATATTGTTTTACGTAAAATATTTTCAAAACTACGGTTCCTTTTGTTTTTTTTTTTCACACGCGCTTTTTTTCTTTTCAATTTTACGTGATTTTTGGTTATTCCCTCCTTTACTATTTTTTGTGTCTTTTATTTTTATTTTGTATTTTTTATATTTCTCTCCTCTTTTTTCTTTTTTATTTACTTTTTTTTAGTCCTTTTATTCGTACAGCGTTTTTGTGGTTGTTTTGGCTGTTATTTTTTATTTTTTCTTGCTTCAACTTTATGTTATATGTTGTTTTGCAGTGATTTTTTTTTTGTTGTTTTTGGTTGTTTTTATGGTTGTTTTGGTGGTTATTTTTTGTTGGTTCATTTTCAGTTTTATGAGGTTGTTTTTCCAGTTGTTTTGGTTGGTACCTTTTTTAGTTTTTATGAGGTTGTTTTGTTGTAGTTTTTCTGATTATTTTGACCGTTTAGCCTTTTTTTACACACAAGACACTCTCACTTGCCAACACTTTGCACTCTGCACTAAGCACTCACCACACTCTTTTGTTGCACACACTTATCACTGGCTTGCACACACTTCACTTGCATGGAACACCATGCAACCTTTGCTATGTATAACACTGTAAAAGAAAGAACGTAGCTCAGTTAAGAGCATGCATTCATGCAACTTGGCCTACTTGGCCAATTCGCTTTGCTTAACAGAGCAAGTTGCCAACTTGCCTCTGAAGCACAATGATTTTCAGAAGATTTGATGGAACAATCGGTAATGACTTCAACAGAATGTTCTAGAGAAGAGAGAGACACTCAGTTACATCTAGAAAGTGTTAGAAAATGAGATGCGGATAGATCACATTTTGGAAAAAAAAAAAAGGCTTAAACTGAGATGTGGATAGATCACAAGTTCTGAAGAGGATCTTCGAGCCTTGGCATTTATAGCCATGCCCTATTTTTTCTAACATAGCTCGTTTCCACTTATCATCAGATTTGGCTTGATGGGAGAAGAAGATTGTAAACTTTAAGGCTCTAACAGAGAGGAAGATTGTAAGCTTAATTGAAGATTAAACCTAACACTTCAAGTTCAAATTAAAAGCCAAAGCAAGTGAAGTCGATGGATCCCAAAATTTCAACCAAAAATTAGGTAGTCCTACATGTTTCACCAACAAATAGAAAATATATATCATTATTATGTCTTATGCTTACCCAAAGGTTCCAGCAATTGCAATATACTGAATGTCTGTATCTAAATCTGGCAGTTCTTTGGCAATTGAAAAATCTGCGATCTGAAAAGGAAAAGAAGTATTGTTAAAGAAGATAGGCACTTTAAAATTTAAAATATCATATCCTCGCCCTTATCCTCTCGGTAACAATGTCGAACAAAATGGTTGGCACAAATTTAAAATAATTGCACCAAATGACAAATCTTGAATATGTAATTATGCATGTATCAGTATTAGGAAGGACAAATATGAGCATTAAAAGAATTATGTTTGATAGATTCTACCTTTGGTTCGAAGTCATAATCAAGAAGAATATTTGTCGGTTTGATATCTGTGTGAATGATCCTGGGTGAACCTGAGAATGAGAGCACCAAAATCAGAATGAAACACAGTTGCTAAAACCTCAAACTTCTTCCATAGTACAAAACCAGAAACAATAAAAAAAAAAAAGAAAAAAAAAGAAAAGAAAAGTGGAAGCATGGCTTGATGAATACTCACAGCCTTCATTCAAATATTCCAATCCTTTTGCGCAGCCCACCGCAATTTTCATTCTGTCCCTCCATTTAAGAGTTGATTTGCTTTCCACTGCAGTTGTAATTGTTTTCCTTTTTGTGAAGATAAGTAAATATGGTGATAATAATCTTAATAGCAAGTAAATTGATTGAAAAAAGGGCTTATTGGCACCAGTAATTTGTATAAAATGTGAATGTGGAGGATTCAATTGAAAGAAAAATTTTTATTGCACTAATTGACATCTTGTATAAATGAACGCTTGTATACAAGGCACTCTCACTTTTTTCACTCTGTACAAAGCACTCACTACACCCTCACTATTGCTCACTTTTGGTCAATCATGCACTAGACTTTTGCTTGCACACCCTCATATGCCTTACACAACTCAGTTACTCTTACATGGATCACACGCACCACACTCTTCACTAGCATGAAACACCATGCACCTTTTGCTATTTATATACTAAAATACACTGTAGAAGAAAAGACAGGAATCATCCAAATACATGAATTCATGCGAGTTGGCCAATTTGCTTTGCTAACATAGCAAGTTGCCGATTATAGTTCGTGAAGTAGAGATTTTGCTGAAGATTTGATTGGATAATAGAATGTTCTAGTGAAGAGAGAGAGAGAGAAGTCGGTGCCATTTCCACATAATCACAATAATTTTTACCTATTGCAAATTTATATTAAATTTTAAATTTGCCAGAACTAATATACTTTCATATATTATTTATAATTTTAGTATAATTGTAATTTAGTTAAAATTAAAAAATAAAATAAAATACACATAGTATTTGAGTCAATTAATCTCTAATTGTTATTTTAATGGGTTTTACATCTACATCATCTAAGCACTACCTACAGTATTAAGTTATGTTTTAACTAAAATAAGTTTTAAGAAACATAAAGTGAAAATTTTAAAAATGAAAATTGTTAATTTGTAAAAATTATATATTTATGACTAATCCATCTCGGGTATTATGTATGTGTTTTATTTTTTAATTTTGACCAAATTATAATTGTGTTAAAATTACAAATAATATAATAAAATGAGTTAAGTTTTGCAAAAAATTAAAGTTTGATACAAATGGTTGTAATTTTTTAGTTCCAATAGATGAGTAAATATTATACAGATGATAATCAAACTGTGCCAACCTGCCCTCTGCCTCTCTCTCTCTCTCTCCAATGACCCAAAAAAAAAAAATTAAACTTTATGCTTAATTATAATTTGGTTATAAAACTTTAATTTGTATCTTTTTAGTTATTAAATTTCAATATTATCATTTTAGTCCATAAATTTGAAGATAACATACAAATAAATTCATATTTTGTATATTCATATAAAATTTAATGGAAAATTGAAAACCATTTAAAGAAATAATTGCTTTATTCTCTGAATAATATAAAAATATTATTCGATTTAACAACAAAACTGATGTTAATATTTATCTATATTTTTTAATTTTATTATAATAAACTATAAATTAATAAAAAAATATTTTTATGTTATATTTATATTTAAATAATTTATAACTATATTTTTCCATTAATTTGTGTATGAATATAGAAAATGTAAACTTATTTGTATACTATTTTTAAATTTTAGACTAAAATATTACTTGATTGTTTATGGACTAAGAAAATTTATAGGGACGACATACGAAATGAAATTTAATAATTAAAAAAATACAAATTAAAGTTTTATAACCAAATTATAATTAAGTACATCAATTAAATTTACCCATTGATATAACCAAAATAATAATAATAATAATAACTGACTAACCGTATAGATGATCTGTCAAGGAGCCGTTGGGAACAAACTCATAAACAAGCAGCTGATGCTTATTGGCAATGCAGTATCCGAGCAGTTTGACTACATGTCGATGATGGATTCGACCAATAGTTTTAATCTCTGTCTGACAATATTCCCAATTTTCTTGATATGACCTAGTAAACTTCTTAACCACAATGGCTTTACAATTTGGAAGCATTCCCCGATAAACTTTAGAGAAACCACCTTCGCCCACTTGAATTGAGAGACCATTTGTTGCCTTTACTAGTTCTTTATAAGTGAAGGATTTTGGCCAAGGAATTTCGAGCATCTCAACGCCAATAGGTAGCTCCTGCAGCTTAGATTTTCCTTTAAATATTGAAAGCGCAGTCCGGCGGCGACGCTGCTCCGGCGAGGTTTTATGTACATCTGTAATATACAAGAATTGAATATAAATTAGCATGTCTATATTTGATCGTAAGTACCATGACATATTTTTTTATGAAAAAGGGGCTTGTATGAGGTAAATGACCAATTCATTGATTGAAAAAATTTTAAGACGATCTTCAATTTTGTTTTACTTAGTTAATTATTAAGGTCAATTCCAACCGAGACTCACTCCTCAACCCAAAATGGAAAAATGGCCTCCAATCCAACATCAATTATCAACGCAAAACCCGTTTTGTGAACAGTTCTGCGTTGCTACTGTTTTCACAGACGCGTAATGGGTCTTATTTTTTTCTTTTTACAATTTATCCATAACTTTTTAAATTATTTAATTTAATTCAAACTCTTATTGTATATACATTCTATTTTAATAATTTGGTGCAAAATTTTATTTTATTTAAAATATTTTTCTTGAATTTGAAATATACCTAAATAAAAATATATATTTATAAAACAAATAAATATAGTATATACTAAAAATTTATTTAATAAACTTCAATAATTTTACATTAATAATAACGTTCATTTTGGTGTATAAAATGTATAAATATTATAAAATCATATATAAAAAATATACAGAAAATATTTTTTTTGGTGTTAAAAATGATATAATGAATTGATGAAAAATTATTATACAAATTGCTTTTTGGTGTAAAATTAACACCATTTTGATGTTTGTGGTTGTTGATCGCCTAATAATATATCATAAAATTAAAAAATGAATTAAATATAGAAAATACTAATCAGTGGTTATTCTTAAAAAATGGTATACTATATTTAATATTGTAAATACTAATATATCCTATAATATTAATATAATAAAATTGCAAATGCATCGCTATTTATGCAAACATTCTTTGTAGAAATTGAAACTGGATACCTTCTGTGAAGCCTTGAATGTTGAGAGGCTCCGGCAATTGTTCTGCAACTCGTGAGCCTTGTATGTTGAGTGGCTCTCGCACCTGTTCTTCTCTTATGAACGCACTATCTCGAGAAGAATCCATGGGATCATGGGATTGTTGAATTCCGCCAGCTTCAATGAAATCTGGATAAAAAAAAAAAAAAAAAAAAAATCAGTAATTTTATTTTTAAATTACACTGAAAGAGGTAAGCTACAATTCAAACTCCATTCTCAGCAAATGCAGTACAAAATTTTAATTATTAGACCAAATGCTGATACCAATTAGCAATCTCGATATGCATATGGCATGTGTAACTAATACAAATAAATTAGACCGATTCAACTTGTTTAGACATTTCTTTTAACTTGTTTTGAGTAAATTGACTCATTTATCATCTAAACACATTTATTCCAGCTAGTGAGGGGTGATCAAATACAGTCACTACTCCCGACTTTCCAAAGGTATTAATTTTTACTGCTATCGATTTATAAAATTATTTATCTAATTTAAAAAGGGAAGATTGTCTCCTATTATACAATTCATCCATATTTGAGTCATTTAATCTCTCTATTTATATATATAAAGAAAAAACACTTTTTTTTGTCTAAACTATCGATATTTAAAACCCACTCAACTCTTATTAATCTAGTTTGATCCAAACAGAATCATAAGACGCGACAAAAGTCTCCTAATAACTAATTTAACGTAACTTCATAAAACTCGAACTCAAAACTTAATTTAAACAAAAATAACTCTATATTGCTGATTCCAATAAAAAAAAAAAACATTTTGTCTCTCTATTATTTAAAAAAAAAAACACACATTTATCCTAAATACAAATTTTTAAAAAAACTTCTGAAATTGCCAGTTTAATTCGTCTTCTAGCCTACCTGAAGAATGCAAATCTCAAGTTCACATGAATCACATCCGTTGATTATGCGTGATTATATATATAAATAATTGGATGCTTGGCTGGCCCCTTCGGCCAGAAAATTCTTTCATTCACATTGTCTTATGATTCATTAAACATGCTCGAAAACCAATAAAACCTTATAATATATAGATTGAGGTCCTACGACCTTAATCGATCTTTAGCGGTAATAATATCAAGAATTTATCTTTGATCATCACCGGTAGAATATACCTTCAATTTCATAAACATGCTATATATATATATATATATATTTGCAAGTTTGAACTCTGTCATTGTTGATTTAAAAAAGAAGAATATTCTCTATATGCAATCCATCAATACTAAACTTACTATCAATCAAAATATATATATTATATTTAACTGTCAAATTATATAAATTTATATCTTATTTTTATAATAAAATATTTAAAATATGTATCACAAATTTAATTATTTGATTCGAATATAACCATCTAATTCAAATGTAATAAAGCAAAATAGGTAGGAATCTTCCGTAAATAAATAAATAAATAAGAGGATGAAAAAAAAAATGCTATAACATAGGGAGAATTAAGGCTGTAAATGAACCGAGCTCATTTGCCTCGATAAAATTTCGTTTAAACTCGTATATTGAAACTCATTTAATAAACGAACCGAGCTCAAACCATACAAAATTCGCTCGTGAAGATTGCGAACAAGCTCGAATATAAGCTCGCGAGGTAGCTTGTAATTTTAATATTTAATAATTTGATTTTAGATATATAATATATAAATTTATATTGTAAAAAATATTTTAGAAAATTTATTATTAGAATAAAATTATAAATTTTATTAAGTATATTATAATTTATTTAGTAAATAATTTATTTTTAATTTTTAATGTATAATTTTTATTTATAGTTTGTATTTTTTAAAATTAATTTAGGCTCGTTTAGGCTTATTTAAACTCGCGAACAGTTCATGAACATCAAGTGGCATAACGAGATCGACTCAATTATAAACCAATTAAGTTCAAACTAGGCAAAGTTCGACTCAGCTCAATCACACCTAGGTAGAATCTAGTATGGTTGAAAAAAGAAAAGGAGAGTTTAGTGTATGACCTTGAAATTTGGAATATAATACATCTCTAACTGCTTCGTCCTCCCACTGCAATTGTTCCAACCAGCTTCTACTTCCTTTTATTTGCCTTAACCTCTTTGTGCAGTGTATATCAAATGGAAGCTTCAGAAGTCTTGGGCAGTTAAATACAAGCACATCCTTAAGGACTGGAAAGCGCAAGATTTGAGGACAGATGCTCTGAAGAGATAGTAGATCTTCTAAATGCAATTGCTTCATATTTGAGAATACACCCAGAATTTCATCGATTTCTTTGAGTTCTTCAGGTTTAAAATCTTTGCCTATAATTTCTTTCAATGATTTGCAGCTTCGCAATTCAATAGTTTGAAGTTTCGGGGCAAAGATGAGCCACTGCAAATTATTTATTGCAGAACATTGACAAATTTGAAGTCTATGGAGGTGCAAGACATAGTATTGGGTGCCATCTGTTTCAATGCGTAGAGCTTCGCATTCTTCTATATTAAGTTCTTCTAGATACACCATTCTTGACAAAGTTGAAATTGGTATTTCAAGTATCTTTATTTTTTTAAGTGACAGCTTTCTGATGCAACGCTGCAATTTTCCAGATTGCAACATTCTTCCAATAGCTTCTTGACTAAACAGAGTCACATTTATGTCAGCCATATGTTCAATACATTCCAATTCCTCTAACAAGTTTCTGTCATCAAAGATTTCATTGCTGAACTTGCTAAATACTTGCAGCGATGAAACACTTGATACCACTCCAGTACTTATAACTTGAAAATTCTCAGTGTAGTCCATGAGCAAAACCTTCAGCTTTTTCAAATTCTGAATTTCGATTGGGAGTTCCTTTATTTCTGTGCGAGAAAGATTAAGATAATGCAGGTTGATTAGCGAGCCAATTCCACCTGCAAATAAATCATATGTACCCTTGTTTCCTGACAAGTCCAAAACTCCCAAAGTATGCATAGAATTAAAAAACACTGCTGAAAACATGCTCAAGTTTGAGTCCCTAATAAGCAATGTTTGGACAAGGGGACAAGGGTTTGGAGGAGGTCGTAGTACATCAAGCTGACCATAAATTGACACTCTCACAGCGTTGCTCCATTTCTCAGATCTCAATTCTTGTATCAAAATCTTGTTCTTTTTTTGGTCATGTTCACTAGCTAACCACAAGCCAAAAGCACGAAAGACCCCATGCATACTAACAGAATAACCCAATTCATTGCTCTCCAATAAGCATGACAACTTGAGCCTTTTGATGATATATTCTCCCAAATTATTGTCAGACACATTCAAAAACCCTTCCCCAATCCATAGCTTAATTAGTTCATCTTTGCTAGTTACTCTGGGCAGCATGGAACAATACATGAAACAATCTCTAAACATATCATCCTCCAGCAAGCTAGCATAACTAGTCTCAAGAATGTGAAAAATGCGCTTCATACCTGGCAGCCCTGCCGGATCATTTCGTATTGTGCTTACCGCATGCTCCCAGTCCCTAGGATTCCTCATTCTATCCATTGCTCGACCAATAACAGTAAGAGCAAGTGGCAAACCTTGGCAAACTTCTGTGTTGATTGTGTCAGCTAGATGTTCCACCTGGGCACGATGATTACTAGTGTCCCCTCCAGCCTTCGTCCAGAACAATTTCAATGCTTCTTCCCGAGACAAACACTTCAACTTCAACTTTATTTGAGCTTTCATGTTATTACATACCTGCTCGGATCTGGTGCTGAAGACTACTTTGGATCCGTTATCATTAGGAAGAGGAACCCCAACTTTCACGAGATCCACTGTGTCACATAAATCATCCAACATCAGTAAGAACTTCAGACTGCACAGCAACCCTGATATCTCCGCAGCTCTGTCTTGCCTGTTTTTATTCTTCCATGTTTCACTGCGGATGGCTATAGGTAAATGACTGGCGATGGCATCCTGAATCGTGTCTGGGCTTTCTCCTTTCGATAAATATTGAACCCAAATCACCGCCGAAAAATCGAGTCCTTCATCCAGCTCACCTTTGATCTTTTTCATGAGAGTAGTTTTGCCGACGCCCGGCATTCCATAAATTCCAATAATTCCAAGAGTTGCATCCTCGAAGCATCTCCAGACGTCTTCCAAATTAGCTTCAAAATCCATCGTTGTCTCAACAGGAATCACATCCACCACATCATGAGGCGTTCTCTCAACCACAACGTCAAAATCATCTTCAATCAGAATTTGATTTACAGCTTTGAGCTTTTCGCAAACTCTTTTTTCCAATTTAGAGCTCGAGCGGCAGTTGATTAAACAGCAGCAAGCAGGCCATCTCTTCTGAATTTTATCTTGATACTCAGCGATAACTTTCTCAGACTGCGATTCTAAGCGCTCTGCCCTGTACAGCCAGTCGATTGTTTTATAGGTACGCTCTTTATATGGGCTCTCCTCACGCTTCACTCTGATCTTTATGTGTTCTTGCTTATTTTTCAGCTGCTGC
>CATIWK010637736.1:0-16778 GCA_949634005.1 Mallotus japonicus | reverse complement strand
TAACTATTTTATGTTTTGACACATTCTAACATTGTCTTTAACCGGATGATTAAATAGAATGTTGTTGGATATGAAATGAGTTATGTGAGGAATGTGAGTGATTGAGAAGAAATTTATCCCTCATTTAACATGAGTAAGATATCTATGGGCCCCTTGATAAGATAGACTGAAAGGAAAATGCATAGCCATGCTGAAATGAATTGATAAAGAGTTATCATTTGTTAGTCTACTTGGAATCAATTCATAATATTAATGAACTGTATAAGGATGAAAATCTATGCCTTATGTTCAATTAAAATATCATGTGATAAAGGGACTATAATGTTCACTGTAATAAGGTTATGTCGAATTATCGGCCTTCACATAACTTGGGTAGTCATAATGTCTTGCTATAGACCAATTATGACTTTTAGGCCTAAATTGAGATTTAGGCCCACTATCAACGTTATGTGAACCTACAGAGTCACACACTTAGAACAAGCCTAAAACGAATATGGGCTTATGAAGCCCAGTTAAACTCTGTGGAAATAAATATATATAAATTCGTATATTTATTTATTTAAGGTAATGGTTATCTAAATAAATAATTAAATATATTTCTGATTTAGGTATTTTAATAAAATTAGAATTAAAAGTGGCATATACCAGAAGGGGTTTTGGTAAGTGAAACCCTAATTGAGAATTCTATAAATATATCATGTTCTCTAGGTTTCACACAAGTCTATCACTTTAGCCACCAAAATTCGTTTTCTCTGCCTTTGAGAAACCGAAAAACACAGAGAGTTAATTCGTTCTTGATTTTGTGAGACAATCAAGAAGGTGCTAGCACACAGTTTCATTTTGAATCAAGGCTGTTCGTGTGGATACCAGTAGATGATGCATCCTTTTAGGGACATCTTAATCCGTTCACTAAAAGTAAAAAGCTTGAGTTAGGGTGTCACCGGTGTGAACCAACTCTCTTTCTTCTAGTAATCTAGCCTCTGATTGTGATTGTGGTAAGATTTAGAAACTCTAACTAAATCAATTAATCGAATTGATTGGATCCGGGTTCGGGTTCGTGATAACATTTTTATTTTTTTGCTGCGTTTTCTATCACGAAATCCAATAATAAGCAGTATATAGCAGCAGCGAAGCAGCATCAGCAAAACAGTAGCAACATAGCAACAAAACAGCAGCCACACCTGAACCGACTTTAATGTGAGAACATAGATACCAGTATCAACAGAATGCTCACAGCAACCATAACATAGTGTGGACAACAACAACAATAGAACATGCCAGTTAGAAATGATTATTCTATAAAAAGCTAGTAATCTTTTAAACAAATTTTATTGACAACATTTAGTAAAACTAAGACACAACACTTCAGCATATAAAAAAGATTGAAATCATTTATTTCCATATAAATGATTTTGTTTAAAGCAACATTACTAGTAGAAACAAAATCAAACTACTGAGTATATGCTTACATTCAACTATTATATGAAGATTTTCATCTAAACCGATAAATAATACACAAAATAAAAAGGAGGAAAAGTTGTTCTCAATCAAAACAAAAATAGGGTTTGATTTTTTAAACATACTTAACTTAAAGTGGAGCTCTGCGTCTTCTTCTTGTACTTCTATTCTAATTCTTGGTCTTAAATTTTTGTTATTATTTGATTTGGTTCTTGTGCTTATTTTTTCTATCGACTTGAGAAAATTATTAAGGAAATTTGAAGAATTCAAAAAGAGGATGAAGAGCGGCGTATGATGATGAATGACGCGAGGATGAAGAACTAAATAGATGATTTTTTGACTATAAATTACTCTACTTAACTAGTGGCAGTAAAGTAAACTCAAGTAACCATCTTTGTTTCTCATTTATAATAACCAAAATCAACCTCAAGCAACTCAAACAATCAAAGGCAGCCTAAATATTACCGACAGTTATTTTTTTAACATTAATTTAGTAATTATCTCAAAACAAACAAAAGCAACCTAAATGTTCACAAGTATACGTCAGTTATTTTTTATCATTTATCAAATATAGGGTTAAATAACCCAAATCTACCAAAAACAACTACAAACAATCTAAATATTCACTATTATATATTCAAAAAAATATATTCATGATTATACCTCATTTATTTTTTTAACGTACACCCAAAACAACTAACCAATTTCAATTTAAGGTTTTTTGTGTCTCATTTCTACTGTTTGTTTAGGCTGTGATTCTTCGGGTTTAGTGTTTCCTTTTCACCTCATGTTCTTGTTGTTTGTTCATTAATGTCAAGTAAATTGCTTATTGTTTATGAGGTTTTAAACAAATTGACAGAAGGTGACAATATTTTCTCAAAATAAAAAAAGAAAGAATGTGACAATACGAAATTTAAAATGGAGGTTGATCAATATGAGAATACTCGGGTAAATTGTCTTAATGGTTACTTAACTTTGTATGAAATTTCAAATTGGTTATTTATCTTTAATTTGTAACTTTTTAGTAACTCAATTTTTATTTTATTTTCAAATTGGTTACTCCACAGAATTTTTGGTCCTTCTTTTTTTGATTTTTCAATTTAGTCCACTATTACAAAGACCTTTAGGAATTCTCAATTTCTTTCTTCCCTTGGCTCTGATACCATTCAAGGTGAGTCTTCTCTCTCTTAGGCTGTATTAGAGAGCTACAGAGGGACCAAGGAGCATGAGATCTAGAATTTCTAAATTTTTTCAACTTCTCAAATTCGTTAAAGTATCAAGGGCTAGCAACAGGACCCAAAGGTTCCCTGTTCTTGAGAAAATAATTCTTAAATTCACTCTTTCTTAGAGTCATATTAATTAAGGTTTCCAAACATATCTTGATTGTTTGTATCTAGATCACGGAGTAGGTAAGGATCCAGTAATAAGACTGTTAAATTCTATTATTGATCGTGTTAATTCTCTGAATAATTATTTCTATTTTAACAGTCCTATTGATTTATTTAAGGTTTCCAAACATATCTTGATTGTTTGCATCTAGATCACGGAGTAGGCAAGGATTCAGTAATAGGACTGTTAAATTCTATTATTGATTGTCTTAATTCTCTAAATAATTATTTCTATTTTAACGGTCGTATTGATTTATTTAAGGTTTCCAAACATATCTTGATTATTTATATCTAGATCACAGAGTAGGCAAGGATTCAATAATAAGACTGTTAAATTCTATTATTAATCTTCTTAATTCTCTGAATAATTATTTAGAAACCTTAAATAAATCAATAGAAAATTATTTTGAACAATTAAGAGAATTAACTCTAAGACAGAGTGAATTTAAGAATTATTTCTCAAGAATAGAGAACCTTTCGGTCCTGTTGCTAGCTCTCGATACTTTAACGAATTTGAGAAGTTGAAAGAATTTAGAAATTCTAGATCTCATGCTCCTTGATCCCTTAGTAGCTCTCTAATTTTGCCTAAGAGAGCAGGCTCACCTTGAATGGTATCAAAGCCAAGGGAAGAAAGAAAATTAAGAATTCCTAAAGGTCTTTGTAATAGTGGACTAAATTGAAAAATCAAAAAATGAAGGACCAAAAATTCTGTGGAGTAACCAATTTGAAAATAAAATAAAAATTGAGTTACTAAAAAGTTACAAATTAAAGATAAATAACCAATTTGAAATTTTATACAAAGTTAAGTAACCATTGAGACAATTTATCCGAGAATACTCCATCTCAAGCTATTGTTGCAGTTGAGAACTATGAATGTCCTCGCTCTTCTATTTAGGGGGGGAGGGTGTGGGAGAAATCTGGTAAGGTTAGTAGAAAGAAGTCAATTGATGGATGATTTTTGTTTGTTTCTGTTTTTTATTTTATGGTTTGGTTGATTTTTGTCTTATTGATGTTATTGGTTTATATTGTTGCTAGATGGGTTGCTTCTGTTTGTTGGTGTTTAGATCCTTTTGGTTTGGTTAATGGATGGGTTGTTTGGATTATTTTTGGGTGTTCTGAGGTTACTGCATAATTTGTTATTTTTGATTGTTTTGAGGGTATTGTTATTTTTAGCTGTTTTGAGGTTATTATTGTTTTTAGCTGTTTTGAGGTTATTATTATTTTTAGCTGTTTTGAGGTTCTTGATGGATGTGTTGTTTTTGGTTGATAGATGGGTTATTTTTGGTTGTTTTGTGTTTCTATTCTTTGGGTTTATGGTGTGGTTGGTGCACGGGTTGTTTGTTGGTTGATTATGCATTGTTTTAGTGTTATTATATTTCTATTCTTTTACTTTTGCAGAGTTTGGAAAAATATTTTGTTTTTATTTATTATTTTTAACTTGTATGTTGATTTTTTTGTAATCAGGAATGGGATTATTTGATGAACCCTACGAATCATTTTACGTGTAAGATTGGTACTAATATGAATGATAATGTTATAGTGAATTTGAAGGCAAATTTCAGTGAGTCTTAGCTTGAAATGTTTAGGGCGTGTTGTTTTGGTTTTTTTCGGATATGCTTGATTTGAAGTTTTAGCCTCAACTTGTTCATTCTCTACTTCTCCAGGAGGTCAAGCAGAAATCAGATAAAGAGATGTGGTTTCTCATTAATGGTCGTTTTTTAAAATTTTCTTTAGCTGAGTTTGCTGTGGTTAGTGGTTTGAGGTGTGTGGGGGATTTGAACAAGGTTGTTGTTTTTTGTCCAGATAGTGGTTTGATGAAAAAATATTTTTCAGGCTATAAAAAAGTAAATAGGCAAGTTGTCGAGGAGTTGTTCTTAAATAAGAGAGTTGATTTTGATAAAGCTGCTTTTAAGATTGGTTTGCTTTACTTTGTAGAGTGGCTGATCAATAATGTTATCTACTATTGTGAACTTGATTTTACATGAATTGTTTTGCATCCCTTCTTCCTCAAATAATAAAAAATCATATCCAAATGCTAAAAAAAGGAAAAAAAAAATAAAACTACATGAATAAAAACCTCAAAACAACTACAACAAACCACTTGAAAATAACTATAAATCCAAAACATAAAGTATTAAGAGTGCAACCAAAACAACAAACTACAACCTAATCAATATCTAAATGAATGAAACTTACTTCATTTGATAAAAGCTCTTCGGGATAATATAAACTATAAAACCAGGTTTTAATGCTTATGCCAACAACCCCAAATCCAAAGGATAGAGAATCCTGTCATCCGTTGCAGAATACTTCAAATATCCCCTATAAAAACATCAATATAGAATAAAGCATGTCAAAAACAAAACAAAATCACTAAAAGAAAGATAACAAATCATAATAGAATATCACTTACTTATTGTCCTTAAGAACCCCATTCTCAATCCATTTCACAAAATGAGCCAATAATGCAGAATCCGGTGCCATGTAAACCATATCATCAAAAGGGTTGACAACAATATCTTCATCACATCTATAATCAAATTCTTTTAATGAAGAATGAGGCAACGCACGACCATTCTTATTCAGAACATCCTAACAAAAAAAATTAAAAATTAAAAATAAAAATAAAACTATCAAAACAACCTAAAACAACATAAAACAGTACATTGCATTAAAAAAACAACAAACAAAAAGTTAAATTGCCTCAACCACAACTTCCTTGAACTTTTTATTATAATGAGACTTCAATGAAGAAATCTCAATATGAAACTTGTCATAATGTTCCTTAAAACATGAGAATTGTCTCTCTATTACCTCAGCTACAGCTTCCTTGAACTTTTTGTTATAATGAGACTTCAATGAAGAAATCTCAAAATGAAACTTGTCATAATGAGACTTGAAACATGAGATTTCTCTCACCAATCTCTCTTCCAAATCATTGAACTTATTGTTATAATGAGACTTCAATAAAGAAATCTCAAAATGAAACTTGTCCTCCATAATCTTCAAACGCTTTTCAATCAACTCTAAAAGCATCTTGTTACTGATATCACATCCAACAACATCAGCCAACTTATTAACTTCATGTTGATGTTCTACGAAAGTTTTAGTATTATCAATAACCTTTTTAGCGACTTTTGTACTTTTGGAGTTAAAAGGTCTCTAAATATCATAAGAACTCATATGCTTAATATAAAGGGTCAGTGCATTGCTAGGCTCGGATGTCCCATATTACTTATTGCTAAAAAATCTAGCCTACCCAAATTGAAGTTTTCAACCTCTTCAGTAGAAGGACGAAGATCTTCGAACCTCAACTAAATCAATGAAATAAACAAAGCAAAACAAAATCAAACAAAAAAAAATGAAGTATATAACAAGTACAACACAACTTCCTACAACACAAACTTTCAGTACTTACCACAGAACTAAAAAAATGAAAAACTCATTCTCCATATAATTAAACTTGGGCAAGTAGCAAGACTTCCACCTCAGCATATGAGGCATAACAGACCCCTCAGAATGAGCTAATTGAGCAAATTTTCTTGCACATAATCCACAAAACTTCGTAAAACTAGCATTTGAGAACTAGAGGCAACCCAACCAACTGGTAATACCTCTTTTGAGCAGAGTTATTCAGAACTCTAACCAACTTCCCTTCCATAGAATCAACAGTAAATTTGAATACTTATATTCCCCGTGGATAATTATTATGAAGACCATTTATTAATCAACAGCAAGTGATACATATTAGGGGAATTAGTATTTTCTGTGGATTGTCCTTTAGCATAGTCTATTATTAGTAAATTTGGTGTGTTTGGTAGACATTGGTCTGAGGTGGATGATGTTCTTTTTCTAATTTATGTTGGTTGCCAATCGCATTGGGGCTGAATTTAAAGAATTGGTGTATATATGTGTATAATTCTTTGAGGAGTGATCAAGGTGATGCTATTATTCGTGACCTTTTAGAAAGATATGCCATTTTGATTCCTCTGTTTTTGGATAAAGTTAGGTTTTTGATTTTGGATCTCTTGTATTGAAAAAGCTCCCTACCCATCTTCGTGTTGTTATGGTTGAAGGTCTACCTAGGCAATCAAAAAAGTAAGATTTTATTTTTGTTGCTTTTTTTGCCATGTTTTATGATTTATTCAATTTTTTTCTTTCTTGTAGTGAATGTGGTGTTTATGCTGATGCTTTTGCTGAATACTATATCCTTAGGAAGGTGGTAAGTCCAGGATTTGATGCTAACTTGTACAGACGCAAGTTAGTAGTGTCATTGTTTACCTATGGGATGGATAAGGTGACAGGGGAAGTGATAAGTGACACTAAGTAGATTGTGATAAAAAAAAAGAAGAAAGATGAATGACAAGATTGAATATTAATTAGTTTATGGACAATATGTTCTAATTGCTTGCCAACCAAAGCTGCCCTTCTTGCTAAACATGTCCAAATTGACCATACTTGCCCAGTCTATAACACTGATGGTGAAACCAGTTTGCATCTTTTTATTTCTTATTCTTATGCTCAGGCAATATGGTGCAAAACCAACCTCTCGGTGTTCTACCACTTGCATTCTACAGTGGTTGATTGAGTTTTTTATGTATTGTCAAGATTGTCTAAAGAAGATCGCTTATTGTTTGGAATGATATGATGGCAGATTTGGAATCATCGGAACAACTGCGTTTGGAAATAAAAAAGGTGGACTGCTACCATACTGTTTAACTCATCAGGGCAATTGTTATATCAGTGGAGGTATGCCTCTGAATCAGACCCCATGGCCCTTCATAATGATTGTTCCATGTCTACAAATGGTGGAGATCTTATTTGGTCTAAACCTTCTACGGGTTTCTTTAGTGAATATTGATGGGGCTCTATTTGGTACTCAGTTTGCCGGTATTGGATGTGTGGTCAGAAAGGATTGTGGTCACTTTGTACATGTCTTTTCCAAGAGATTCCCCAGAACTTACACCCCTAAGGAGGTGGAGATTTAAGCGTCAAAGAAGCTCTGTCCTGGTTAAATTCCAACCATTATGATAATTGTATTATTGAAACAGACGGTTTGAAAGTTGTCCGTTCTATTCAGAATTCTCATGATGTTTCTACTGTAGGTATTTTATTAGATGATTATCGATCTTTGTTGAATAATTTTAGTAAGGTGAATCTTAGATTTGTCAGAAGAAGATCTGCAAATGAAGCAGCTCATCCCTGTGCTAGAGTTACTTATTCAATGTCTGATATTTATGAGTGGGATTCAATTCCCGCTTTCCTATATCATGTAATTGTTTATGAATATTAATGAATGTTCTCCATTAATTTTCAAAAAAAATTAGTTTATACGTTTTGAATATTAAAATATGTGCTATTGTTATTGTCATTAGATTAACAACTTATATACTGTAAAATTAATTATATGATAGAAATTGAATTCTAAAATCAATTATATGGTCGAAATTGAATGTTGTTGTTTTGTATAAGAAATTCAGTGAATGAATTTGTTTATCTTTTTATTTTATTTTATCTTATTTTATTTTTTTTTTAAAAAAAATAGTTGTTGTTTTCAGTTGTTTTACTATTGGTGCTCTTTAGTTTGATGGTTTGCGTGCTATTCGGGGTTTTATGGAGTGGTTGCCTGATGATTTTTGTAGAAGTGTGCTGCCGAAATATATGTTATGACTGCAGTACAGTACAAAAGTGAATATAGTTGGTATATTTGTATGCATATATAGTTTTTCAATTTCTCGTTATCTTTTATTTTATTTTATTTTTTAAATGTTATACTCTTTGCAACCAAAAACAACCAAAGCAACCGCATACTCTTAGCAACCAAAATAACCCAACCGCCAAGTAACTTAAAACAACTCATATTAACATCAACCAATCAATATATATATATATATATTTTCAACCGATTTCAACCTGTGTGCACATTCCTTCCTTCTCATAAACCTATATACACTAATGAAAACAAAGTTAATGAAAAATAAAGTCCCCTTAACATTTTTCCATATTTAATTATATACTAGTATATATATATATATATACACACACACACACACATTAGGTTAATTATTTCATCATTACTTTCACCTACATATGGCATCCAAGAAGAGCCCTCAACATTTCTGGATTCTTACTTTCACCTGCAAATCTTTTGAGAGAGGAACAATTTCAAATCGGAAGATGCGACTATCAATTGAGGAAGGAACCTCTCAGATCCATAAATATAAACCCTCTGGGCTAAAGGGAAAAGAGATATCAGAATATCGAATACATTGTTGGGAAAAATATTCACAGCTAGAACGTACACCGCTGCCTCCTTATCGAGTATACTACCTGAGCTATGGTCTTTAGCGAGCCCTATAATAGTTAAAGAAACCGAAATCAAAAATGTATTCGAGATAGAATTTGATTTAGAATATGATATGATTAATACATTGAAAGGGGCTCCTAAGGTTATCTTCAGTTGCTTGTTTGTATTGCGTAATTGGGAACCAGGGAAAATGGTAGATTTAACTATAAGAATTTTTAGATCCAAGTCAGAGGTCTACCTTTAGCTCTAGTAAATAGAGAAAATACTGTCAATATTGCAAACAACTTCTATGCAGGAATTAAATCAACTGAGAATTTTAGCTTTAAGGATAATATATATATATATATATATATATATAAGGGAATTGGGTATCTTTTCAACATGAAAGATTACCTTCCTTATGTTTGTTATGTGGTAAGTTGGATCACATAATAGCTAAATGCATCTTTGTTGGCAAAGATGACATAACAGAGATAGCAAACAATCAACTAGAATATGGTGCTTGTCTGAGAGCTTTCCCAGCTCGGACATCAGACCATAAAAGAGGAATGAGTAAAGAAGATAGCCCAGTCAATTACCTATTAACCCCGATGATTGAAGAACACACAGTTGAAGCAATGCATAAAGGGATCTCAAATCTTTAAAACTGGAACTTTGAGGAGGCATGCAAATGCATGGATGAAAAATTAACCGAATTGGAAAGGATAATGCAGGAAAAGAAGGAAGTTATTCTGACAAGAAAAAAATAATATTCTATAAAAGGGAGCAACGCATTCTGGAAGCCATTGTGTTATTGTTGTTACCAAGATTATCTTAGGCTTTGTTATATTTTGAATGAAATTTATAATACTACTCTTTGTTGTTTTATTAGTTTATAACTTGTCATTTTGAAACCTATTTATTAGTAAGTTTTTAGTTGATTTGCATTCTTTTTTTTATAGTATAAATCATATTTACACTTTTACAGCTGTTTATATTTTCTGTTTCATTACAAGTTTATTGATTTTTCATTGAACTTACATGTCTATAATATAATTTGTACCCTAAGGACTAGTTGACAATATGTCAAGACATCATTCATACCCACGTAATAGCAACCCAAGTACCCCCATTATTTTAAAACCCATATCAACCCAATGTAACCCACATATAGTATCTCATCCCATAGCTAGCAGTTACAGCTACCTAGAGCAGTCCATCATGTGCCTGTGGCGGGCACCATAGTGGTTGACTTATGTCTATATGGACTCAAATGACCCTAAGCCTACATGTTAAAACATCATTCATACCCACATAAAAGCAACCCAAGTTACCTACATTTGTATCAACCCGTATCAATCCAATACAACCCACATATGGTATCTCATAGCTATCATTTACATCTACCCAAATCAACCATCGTGCTAATCTGGCCAACAAAATACAACCATAGTCAGTGTGTAATGTCAGAGCATGGTTGACTTATTGATATATGGACTCAAATGACCCTAAGCCAACATATTATTCATTAAAGATCAAGATCTTATGCATATAAAATGCCAACTATAAACAGACCAAAGGCTGTTGAAAATTAACATTACATTTTGGACTATATTGAATCGTGCTGGATGAACTCTTGTTGCATGGATTCTATTGGGTATATACATGAGTGGATGATTTAGCTATTAAATCAAAACGTTGGCCATATTCAATAGTAGAAGAATATATTCTTCTTTTATGCATGTTGAGGATCCCGGTTGCGCTTATGTTAAATAAATAGTTTTATGTATGGCCATATAATTGGTGTTGCATATGCAATAAATAAACTATGCAACGTCTATGTTGCAATATGATACAGGTTTTTGGGATAAATTTGCAATTTGCTAAAGATTTATATATTTTTTTTACACATGACTGATATTGCTCTACCTAAAAAAAATTGCACCGGATACACTAAAGTATTGCAAATCGACATCATGTTATGCATAAATATGCATCTGCTTACATCCAACTTTTCTAATATAGTCGACCATTTTCATAATATTGCTATCATCTTGTAACAAATACAGTCCACTACCCAATGGTTTTCCTAGTTTAAGAGCATAAATTTTCTTCACATTGGGATATCCTAAATAAATATTGTACTTCTTTATAATATGAGGATAACTCAAACAATCTATATGAAAATTCTCAACCACATCTGATTCTCCTTCCATATATGACAATTTAGGGTTAAATTTCCATCTTCCCCTATAGTGAAATACCATATATATTGTCTCTATACTGCATGACATTAATATTGAAAAAAATATTAAAAACCAATATTATACTTACTTCATTAAAAGTATCAAATAAACACCCTATAAAATACTAATGGTAGTTATTAATTTATTATTATTTACATATTAAATATATCAAAAAAACTCAAATCCCTATATCACTTCTAAATTAAAAAAAAAAAAACCCCTATTCCTTTATCTCAAAAACCCTAACTTTTCTTTTTTTTTTTAATTCCAAACACTAATCATTGTCATTAGACCTTTAATCTTTTATCTAATAGATATTTTATTAATTTAATCACAAATTTGACCACATTCATGCTAGACCCACTAATAATCTCGAAGCAAATCAAAAAACAGTAAAAAAACATCATACCTTTTTCAATAGAGCCAGTAACATCGATAAATGAATAGTGTCTTGTTTACGGTTTCATAAAGATTTTTATGTGGGTAAGGTTAAGTATGACGCTGACATTCAACTCCTCTGTAACAAGAAAGAAGACGATAAAAGGTGATGAAGATAGGTCCTTGGTTTTTCACTCTCGACGCTTTTTGGGTAAAAGATGAGGATGGGTGGGATTTTTGGGGATAGTCAAGCTGAGTCATACATGAGTGGTGGGTCCCACCAGTCCAGTACATTAGGTTTTAACATCAGTTTGAGCTTCTGTTTGGCTAAGGTCCAATTTGAGATGAAATTGGACACTGAAGTTCCAAATGGGAAAAAAAAAATGATTAAGGTCTAATCTAGTCTTTGGCCCAAAGTATAAAGGCCAATTTGGACCTTTGGCCTTCTTATAAAGAGAAAAAGGTAACGAAACAAAATTAAAAATAAAATATATTACATTAATTTTATTTTCTTTAATTTTTATTGCCATTATTTTTAAATATAATAGGATTTGTTTTGGGAACTATTAAATTACTATTGAAGTATGTATAATAATGCTTTAGCTAAGAAAATTTTTAAAAATAGAATTTCTAATGGTTTAGGAAAAATGATTGAGTGATTTGAGATAAAAAAAATATTATATAAAAACTTTTAGAATTTGAGTAGTATTGGAATATGTATAATAGTGTTTTAGTTAAAAAAAATACTAAAAAACTATGATAAATATTTTATTTTTAATAAAAGTTAGGATTTTTAAGAATTTGAAACATTAGCTTTTAGAGTGAATACTCAAATATGATGATAAACACTCGTCAAATTTTTGGTTCAATGACTTTGAAGCTCAGTATTTAGTATATACTAGTCGTGAAGCCAAGTGTTGCTCGGGCTATATTTAATTATTTTTAATATATATTTTTTATATTCTTTTATTTCTATGTTGGTAGTATATATATTTGATTTAAAGATAACAAATGATAGATCAAAATTGAAAAATATAAAATACATATTATAAATATTTTAAAAAAAATCTAATAATAAAAATTTGAAATAGATAAACTAATATAAGTTATATTTTATAAATTTGTACATTAATTTAATATTTGACTATTTTTTAATAGTTAAATATAGCTCTAAATACTTGTACATCAATAATGCATCTTGTGCATTTTATATTAATATAATATTTATTTGTTGGGTCTTGTAACCTGTGCTTCCAATGTCCTTCTCCATTTTTCTTGTAAATTTATTTGCAACTTCTTCTTGTTATGAAATGAGGATCTAGCAATAGTTCTCAATATTTCACGATATTTGTCAAATTTTGTTGTATGATCTGTATCTTCAATAAATTCCAACAGGAGCTGTGTTCCTTTCTTATTGCAAAACGTATGTTCAATTATTGCATACACAAAAGTTGCATATTGATTTCCGTTTAAATGTGATCGTTTAAGAGTTTTTACTCCTTTAATAATTTGACCTGTAAAAAAATAAATGATATATCCCTATAATAAAATAGAGCATCATTATTTTTTTCTTTGTGCATGCTACTATTATATGATATTATTCCCATGTAGTCTATGCTATGAATTCATAAAGAAATTGAAGATCTAAATCTCAGAAAAATCCTAAAGTTTTTGCTATAATATAAAATTTCATTAATCTGCAACAAAACAATTGTTGAATGAATTGAATTACCTTTTTACAAATAAGTAAACAAAATAATATTGCTTATGTTAGTTGGAAATTTTGTAGATCTTGTATGATAAATTCTATCATTTTGTGAGAAATTTTCCTTAGAGCTCGTAATATTAAGACGACATTTGTCATTGTATTTTTTTTATTTGATCTGTTAAGAAAGTAAGAATAAAATAGCAATAAAATAAGTGTGATACACAGTACTGAATTGAGAAAATTAGAGTTGAAAATTATTTTGTTAAATATAATATTTTTTATTATAAAATAAAAAAATATTTATGTAGAAGTTGATTAGGGCAAAAAGAAGAGGAAAAAAACTATTTAAAAAATAATAATTAAGAATAGGTTTTTTTAAATATGTTTAATACCCTAATTAGATTTAAAGTATGGAAACGACTGAATTCTCAAAAGAAAAAATAAATATGGAGATTTGACTTTGAAATTGAAAAATTTAAATGCAATAAAGGAAATGACAATCATTTGTATATAATAACAACAATAAAGAAAAAAAATCTGGAAAGAATGATGATGATAAGAATTTGACCTATGAGAAATCGACTGAAAGCGGTAAAGGCTATTGGGTTGCTTGGTCTATTCTTTAGTATAACAAGAAAATAATTCCAAAAGCAGAAACACCAGCAAACTATACATTATATAGAATGAGCATTAAAGAAAATTGAAAATAGAACATGCACAACTTTCAATTAGAAAAAAAAAAGGGCAACCATCACCTAAGTAGCAGCAGTCATCGGCAAAGGAGGAGAGTCTGAAGCTACTATCAGAGGAGAAATAGGCAAAGGGATGATTAGAGAGGGAAGAAGAGGAAGAGATAGTATAGCTATGAATATAATAGGTTCTTTTTTGTTAGGGTTGTTAAAAATAAGGGTTTTATTTTAATTTTTTAGAAAAATATTATAAACTTCAATAATTTTAATATTTTATTTAGAGAAATGACTTTTAATAAATAAGCATTTAGAAATTAAAAGAAAATTTTAAAAATAATGATAAAAGTTGCAAAAACTAGAATTGTTGGGCAAACTTTTTCACATAAAATTGAAAGACTTGCCTCCATGCAGCCTTTTGTAAATTCTTTATGTAAATATAATAAGTATTAGCTATAAATATTGAGATGCAAGGCACAATGCAAAATCAGCTGAAATAATGAGAAAAACATAGGAAAGATACCTGATTTATTGATGTTTTGATCCGCGTTCTTATAGATATAGACCAAAAAGAGATACAGTTGCATCACTTAATCCTATCAATCAAACCTGCAATATAAATTCAAAATAAAAGGGACAATAATATTAAAATTACACAAAAAAACAAATCACTCTGAGATCACTTTCAAAGTTCTATGCACATTCTTTGAGACTACTAAGAGGTTAATAAATACTCAATAATCTAAGACGAACAAAGAGCAACATCACAAACATAATAGTATAAACAAAAATTTTCTGTAAAACCCAATTTGAATAATCTATTCTGGCATAGATGAACATAATATAACAACATAAAAAATTATAAAAAAAAAAAAGAAGAAAACATAGCAGCACTATAATACATAATAAAGGGTTTATTGCACCAATTGTACCTTAACTTTGTCATATATTTCATTTTGGTACCGGATTTTTAGTTTTTTTCTTTTCAGTTACTGAAGTTCTATTTTTGTTTTAGTTTAAAGTATCTCGAACATATCCGATCAAATTTAGCATACGTGACAGTCAAAATAAGAATATCCTCAGTATATTCACCACATAAGTATCCCATTAAGCAACCTAATAATCTTGTGGGCCCTAGAAAATAAAATTTAGCATACGTGAAAATCCTAATAAAAGGATAAAAATATGGGATTCTAGGGCCGACAAGATGATTAGGCTGCTTAATGGGATGCTTACGTGACGAATATACTAAGAATATACTTATCTAGCTGCCACATATGCTAAATTTGATAAGATATATTCGAGGTATTTTAACCTGAAACAAAAATAGAACTTAAGTAACTGAAAAAAAAAATCTGCTACCAAAATGAAACATAGGCAAAAGATAAGGTACCATTGGTGCAATAAACCCATATAATAAACCTGACAAGAAAATGATAATGGATGGAGTCTTTTCCATAGTTTTAAAGGTGTCAAAATGGGTAATGACACGCGAACATGATTCGCTTAACACGCAAAATTAGAGAATTAGTGTTGAGGTTAAATGGATTCGTGTCAGAAATTGGTCAACTTGTTTATAACACAGTTTAATTGGATCGTGTCATAGGTTGACATGTGAACCCATTTACAATCCATTTAATTATACGACAGTGTGAACCCGACACGACATGACCCATTAAAAATTTATATAGTTTTTTATAATTAAATAATAAATTATCCATTTATTGCAAGTTTTTTATAAAAATAATATTTCTATAATTGTATTGTACAAATTAATAAATTATAGACATTATTTTTAATTTTTCTTGTGAAAAATAGTATTTTTTTTAGGGATTTTTACATAAATGTACCAAAACCCAAAAAAACTATCAAAAAAGTCGTTGACTGCGAATTCTTTCAAAAATGTTTTTACAACATTAATTCTTTCAAAAATAGACCTTTCTCTGCTCGCCAACTTCTAGCTCAAAAATCGCGCGATCTCAGCTTCACTTTCCTAAACAAACTCAGCGTCCTGAACAAAAAAACATTCCTTTTCTGAATTAATTTTTCCTCTTCTTCGTCAATTTTCAGAGATCTGCAACTATTTGCAAGTTCATCTGCAACAACAAAACTCGAGATCTGTAACTTTTTCGTGTTTATTGTTGAAGATTCTTCGTTTCATGTTGAAGATTCAAGTATTCTTCCTGTTCATGAAGTTTCTTCTTCTGCTACAAACATACAAAAGATCTGCATCAACTTCAAAAAAAAATTAACGAATCAACAAAGAAATGAGGTAAAATAAACAAAACAAATATTAAATCTACATTTGATGTTTTAAGCTGCTATTGTTTCATCCTTTTTTTATTTTGTTGATTTTTTACAATGTTTTATTTTTAATTTTTTGCTGTTATTTAATTTTAGATAATATTTGTTCATTTTTTTTAGTTGTTACTTTTTGATTATTGTTGATTGTTGTTTATTTTTATTTTTTATGATGTTTTTTTTAAATGCTTTCGTTCCTCTTTTTTATTATTTTAGTTATTTTGCTTCTGTTTATTTTTGTTGATTATTGTTGATTGTTGTTTATTTTTCTTCTTTATAATGTTTTCTCTACTATTTTCGTACTTCTTATTTATTATTTAAGTTACT
>CATIWK010637710.1:0-16074 GCA_949634005.1 Mallotus japonicus | reverse complement strand
ATGCCTATGGATTCAGAATCCCCTGTCATTGAGGCAAGAAGAAATGCCATCAGGCAGCAACAATATTGGAGATGATATAAGCTACATATTAGTTCAATTGGAGATGATGCTGAATTGTACAACGTTGCAATAGAAGAAAATCCATACCATGAAGAAATATGCAAAAAGACAAGACATTCAAGTAAAACAACATAATTCTCCAATCTATACTCAACCTCGCTTCTCGCCTCCATTCAAAATCTTTGATCCTGATGTTACAGATGGTGGCATTGGAAATGGGTTGTTTCATTATGGTAATTAATTCATTGTCAGAATGTTTGCAAATGCCTTGTGAACGTTCTGGCCACGGATAATCTTTTTTATAATCTATCTTGTCCATGCATTGCCGAAATTTTGTTTGTATCCTGTCATGAATTATAGTGGACAACTGGACATTGATAAAAGTTTACCAGTAAACATTTCTCTCCCTCCTTTTCCATTATTTGCAGAACTGTAAAACTGGCGAGTCTTGCATCTCAGGAGAAAGCACCATAGAGGACACCATACATTACTAATAGTATTAGATTATCAGGAGTCCCTGAAAATGAACAGTACATTGTCTGTTATATCTTTTCATTCTGTTATAAAACCAGAGGCTGTTGCAGAGATGAATGCGTCGGAGATGGCCAGTAATGAGATGCAGCACAAGAACAGCGCCAT
Source organism: Mallotus japonicus (assembly GCA_949634005.1). Lineage (NCBI taxonomy): Eukaryota > Viridiplantae > Streptophyta > Magnoliopsida > Malpighiales > Euphorbiaceae > Mallotus > Mallotus japonicus. The sequence goes on along the minus strand of CATIWK010637710.1, from coordinate 15,375 downwards.
ACAAGCAAGATCTTTCTGGAAGTGCACTGTGGATCGCAACCAGGAAGGCACAACTGACCAGTTCAGATGTGGCAAGTGTGGTGAATCCAAGACCATCTACCATCAGATACAAACAAGGAGCGCTGATGAGCCTATGACAACTTATGTTACCTGCACTGTTTGTGACAACCGCTGGAAGTTTTGTTAGAAGTAGTTATATCTGATTTTCCAATTTAGTAGACCTGGTTTATTTTTGCTAGTTTCCTTGGATGTATCAGTTTCAAGAATGCTGTGTAGAATCTGAGATTTGATAATAGCAATCATATATACTTTTGATTACAATTCTGTTTGTTATGATCGAATATATGAGTTTAATTCATTCTCTTTGAATCCTTTTGGTTCATGGACTGTGCTCTATGTTATGACGAGTTATGATTATATTAGTTTTGTTAAAAGGGTATTCAGAGAATGTAAGAGATCTGCTAAACACTAATAGCAGACTGTATCTTCTTACATATTGCCATGGAAGATGTTATGCAGCAACTATTATTATATTGTCCTGAGGCAGGTAAGGAGATTTCTTGGAAAGGGAGAAGGACAACCAAAACAATTGAATATATTTCTAATATCTGAAACGTGGACTGTGGATGTTTTACTAGGAGAGGCCAAGGTGAATGGCAATGGCCATACAAAATCAGACAAACAGTTGTGTATTCCTCAGAATCTGTTGACATAGTCCTTGAAAAGATAGTCCGACTCAAGAATTCTGCCAACATATAGCTATGAATTCCCTTGATAAAGATCCTTTGCATTCATCAAGATGGCCAAAAACATAACACAAATTTGGAAAATGGAATTATTGTTCTTAATTCAGTGTTTGCAGCATTCAACTTTGAGGCCGCTTTCAGCCCTCCTGGTGGTGTATGCCTGGATTGGCCATCAACTAACATTATACATTGCAAATAACACAGAGGCAGAAGTATCAAACCATAACTCACAAATTCCACATCTTTAAAGCCAACAAATTCAGTAGCAGCAGGATCCATGATTTTTTTTGGATAATAGAGAGGTCATATAACTTAGGCATCGATGCACGGCACCCTTCGGCAAGATTTGAATCTTGGACCTCATGATGTCCTTAGAGAGGAGTTACCATTTGACTACTCCTTCACTGGCTTTAAATCCATGAATTTTCTCAAGTCTAAATATGAAACCGAAACTCATATGTGTGTGTTGAATTAATGCCATGCAGGTACCAATATCATGAATCGAGTATTATTATTATTATTATTATTATTATTTATTCAATGAAAGTGTTCATGCTTTCAACATTGAGTGGACTTTGAAAATTACTTTTGAATTTGGTCTAACTTTATTTATGCTAATAAAGTTCCATATGTATTGGAAATGAAATTTTGATTAAAATAAATTTATATCATTTAAAATTTTTATAAAATAGTATACAACTAAAATCAATAATGCTTGTGCTGGTGGTCTAATTCGAAATGTTGATGGTTGCTGGGTGTCCGGATTCATCATGAATATTGGTAGCTACACAGCGCTACGAGATGAATTATGGGGAATTTTTCAAGGAATTTCTCTGGCTTGGAAGCTCCTAGTTGAATGTGATAATAAAATAGTAGTTCAGATTGTCCGGGGTGAAGTCAGGACTCATACTGCTGATGCCTCTCTCATAACTGCAATTCGGAAGCTCTTGGTTAATGATTGAGAAATGAAAGTGACCCATGTGTATAGAGAAGTCAATAGAGCTACTGACTGGCTTGCCTCTTTTGCAACTCGGTTGCCAGTGGGAATGCACATTTTTTATCAAGCTCCGGAAGGTCTAAAGGATGTGATTTTATAGGAGTAGCTATCCCTCGCATGATTTTAATTTTATCTAAAAAAAATTAAAATTAGCTGAATTTTCATTTTTAAAAACTCTTTGATTAATATATTTTATTATTAATACTTAATTTACATACATGAATTACTTTATTTTATTTTACTAATATTTACTTTATTTATATCACTCACACACTTATACATATTAGTAAAAAGCCACGTGCTTCGCATGTGAATAAAAGATTTTTACAATCATAATAGTAAATAAATTTTGTATCTATAATTAATCATAAAATAATAAAAAATCATTAATTATTTTTTAATAAAAATAATAAGAAATTATATTTTCTTTACATAACAATCTACTATTACAACTTCATTAACTTATAAGTTATTACAATTTTAGTAAATTTTCTATTTAAACAATGACACATTATTTTTTCAATATTTTTATATTAGTGCTTTTATTTATTTAAAAGTAATTTAATGTAATTTTTCAAATTTCAGCTAATAATTAAATGATAAAAATTAATTAATTTAATTTTAACTCTTTTATATTAAATTCTAATAAAAATATATAAAAATGATGATTAAACTACTTTTCTTATACAACATAAATACTACTTTTAAACAAATTATATGTATTTTTTACATATGATTATAGATACAAGAAAAATTTTAATTAAAATGATTTTAATTTTTTACTCAATAAAATTTAATTTAATAAGTTTTAAAAAATAATAAGAGTATTATTTTATTTATATGACAATCTAATTTTTCAATCTTGACAGAGTTACATTATAACATAATAATTTATAAAAATTTAATAAATTTTCTATTTGAACAATTATACAACACTTTTTCAACATTTTAATCTAAATGATAATCTAATTTTACAAACTTGATAGAGCTATTATATAATAATTTATTACATAAAAAAATTTTGATTTAAACAATTACTTACCGGTCTTTCAAAATTTTTGACATTAATATTTTTTCATAATTAATTATCTTATAAAATTTATTAATTTTGATTTCAATTATTTATTTATTAAATTTAATTTAGTAATACTTATAAAATTATGTTATCTAATTTGATTTATATTAGATATAATATAAGTAGACTCAATTAAATAGAAAAAACATATATTTTTAAGAAAATCACAACTAAAATTTTAATTAATTTAATTTTTATTAGAGATAAGATAGAAGTTAACCTAATTAAAATAGGAAATATACTTTCAATTTGAAATTATATTTTAATTAATTTAATTTTTATTCGAGATAAAATAGAATTTAACCTAATTAGAATAGGAAATATACTTTCAATTAAATTAGAATTATATTTTAAATAATTTAATTTAATTTTTATTTATAAATGACTAAATTACTAATTTCTAGATAAAAATGAGCAAAAATATTTTTATAATTTTGTATGTCCCTCTCCTTTCGTCTGTGTGTATATATATTATTTAATTAATTTATTATTAATTAAATAAATTAATATAAAATATATATTAATTTATAATCTATGTAGTATAGGGTCGTTTTATGGTGTTATGGTCACATGATATCATCATTTGTTTTTACCTATAATAGTAGGTTGAATAGGTAATCATGTAAGAAAAATTGAAATTTTTAACTTAATTTATCTAATAAAAGTGATAATTTTAACTTTTTACTTATATAAAAAATATTCACTATAAAAATTAAAAATTTATATAATAGATGGGGTAAAAAATTTTATTTTACTAATATATATCATAAACATTATTTATAATTTTTATAAAATAATTATTCATCCTTAAATTTTTTAAAGATATATTCATTTTTAATTAATTTATTATTACAGAAAAGGACCCTGACCCTCTCTGTGAGAGAGTCAAAGCATCATATACAACACCTACAGGCTACAGCTCTAAAAGTTCGAAAGCAAATATACCAAGCCTTTTCGATTTCGATTTCGATTTCAATTTCAACTGAAAACCATTCAAAACCGAATAAAAAAAGAATCTTTTGAATCTCGTTGGCCAATCTTCTCTTTCTTCTCCTAAATTTTGAACTGAAACTAACAAACCCAACAACGACACACAACGCCACCATTCACTGTATCTTTATTTATTCACTTGCAAAAAACCAAAAAAAAAAAAAAAAGTCAAATGCGATCCCAGAAAAAACCTTAATCTGATCATCTAACTGAGGATGTCCCAAGCTGATGTCTCATACAGGTGAATCTATTTATCTTTTTTTTTTCTTTCTTTTTCTCTTCATATTTTCATTGTTAATTGCTTTCTTGTTTCTGGGTTTTGTTTATATTTTTAGTAATTTGACTTCATTTCGAGATTTCAAGATTTTTGCTGTATGGACTGTGTCAATGTTTTAGGTTCGTGTTTTGGTGAAAAGGGTTTCAAGAATTGTTGGCATTTTTGTTAGACATCGAATGATTGTGAGAATTCAGCTGAGAAAATTGAATAAAAGGGGAAAGGTCACTTTTTTCTTTTTTCCATTGAACAGATCCTGCAATTGGAACAAGGGAATTGTTTGTTTCTGTCTGTCTGTTTAAGTTTAAACCAATTGTGAGTGATGATTGTGAATAACGGAAATGATAGGAGGTGATAGAAGATCCTGTTGTTTGAAATGCTTATGATGTGGATTTGGGTTTTGTTGACTTATGGTTTCAATACATTTGCTGTTTTGGATGAATTCAAGGCATGTGTTTGTGGACTTACAAGTTCTTGCATCAGCTGACTTTGCGAATTTGCAGATAATGTTTTGATGGGTCTTTTTTGGGGAAATTTTAATCAATGGAAATAGGTGTTTCAATTTATTTTGTACTTCATATAGAATCTTTGCACACACATGATGTTTAAGTTTAACCTAGTAATGTTTCTATTCGACTGTGTTAAAACTTCTTCACCATGCAATAGATTTTTCCCTACAGTTCTGGTCCATGCTACTCCATTCTAGAATTCTAATTAAATTTTTTTTTTCTGATTTGTAGACTGACATAGCTGAGGTTGCTAAAGTACCTCAAGGTTTGAGATACCTAATACTTGCCAGCAACTAATTTCAGTAGTGCCAAATAAATAATGGGAAGAAAAAAGTAGTACTAGGTTATATCCCTGTTGAAATCTACTTTGTGCAATGTACTTACATTCATAATTTGGTAATTCTTTTTCTGTTATTTGCTCCTTAATAACTGCCTTTATATTGATTCTAGAGGCCCTTCCTCTCTCAAGATTTCTGTGCCAACTGACATTTCAGTCTTACAGGAATCAAAAACTTTACCAGATTATATTTTCTTTTTTATCTATGCAATCTTTTCACCTCAAGGCCTTCTATTCCCAATGGCCTGCTCTTCTTAGGTGGCACTTGTACTTTTCTTGGACAAATCTTGGTTGGTCCAAACGAGCAACGATGCAATAATCAAATTACATAACAGATGAAACAGATTAGTGAATTACTATTCTTTTCTGTCATATCCGAAGATACAATAATCATAACAGATGAAGTAGATTAGCGCATTGTTATTTTTTTCTGCCATATCCATGTAACCAGCATTGGAAGTGGTGTTCCATGTTACATTTGCTTTGTTTGTGGTGTTTATAAAATGCATATTGTGTTGTGATGAATTTATATTGTTTTGACATTGCAAACTGTGGCCGGATTTTGTTAGTGATAAATATTTGCATTCTCCTATGCAGCTGTGGGGCTTGTGGATACCCGTTGAACTTAACATCTTCTAGTCGAATCACCTCCAGCATAGATTCTGAATATCACAAATCCATAAAGAAAGGTTATATCTCCTTCCTGTCTATTGACCTTAGTCGATTCACTCAGGTTGATGAGGTAAATTGTATTCCTTTGTATTGGGGCCGCTATCGTTCGAAAACTAAGCTCCTTTGTCGTAAATGCGGGGTTCATGTAGGCTATGGTTATGGAGATTCTCCTGCTCTCTGTGGTTTGGACTCTCCAAGCGCATCTAGCTCAGCTTATAAAAAGTTTACTATAAAGATTCGAGCTTTACAACCTTCAGAGTGCTAACAAAAGTTGACATGGAATATCATTCATGTGATGGTCCAACATCCATTATGCACTTGTCAGATGATTGCCTCACTACTATTTTTCAATGGCTTGACTGCAGTTCTGACCGTGAATCATTTGGTTTGACTTGCCGTCGATTGCTTAATATTCAAAATATTAGTCGACGATCCTTGCAATTCCAATGCTCATTTACCCTTTTCAACCTTTCATTGTCTCAGAGCAGCCTTGTTATTGATTCTTACTATATTCATAGGTTACTCACCCGTTTTCAGCATTTACATTACTTGTCACTGTCTGGTTGTACTGATCTACCTGATTCAGCATTAATCTCATTGCAGTTTTATGGTTCAAAGTTGCACTCTCTTCATCTGGATTGTTGTTTTGGACTCACTGATAATGGGATTTCCCTGGTTACTTCTGGTTGTCAGTCTCTAAAAGTTATTAGCCTTTATCGATGCAATATTACTGATGTTGGGTTAGAAACATTAGCTAATGGGTGCTCAGGTCTGAAGCAAATAAATCTTTCATATTGTCCTCTTGTTTCTGACAGTGGACTGAGATCCATTTCTCAAGTGTGCTGTCAGCTTCAGTCTGTTAAGATATCTTGTTGCAGGGAAATAACTGGTATTGGCTTCACTGGTTGTTCACCAACTTTAGCTTATATTGATGCTGAGTCTTGTAACATTGAGCCAAAAGGGATGATGGCGATTGTTAGTGGAGGTGGACTGGAGTATTTAAATGTTTCTGGTATAAGTTGGTCGATTAAGGGAGACAATTTGGCAGCAATTGGTTCAGGTTTTGCCAAAAGGCTTAAGGTTCTTAACCTCCGGATGTGCCGATCTGTTGGTGATGAATCCATCACAGCAATTGCAAATGGGTGCCCATTGCTTGAAGAATGGAATTTGGCATTATGTCATGGTGTTAAAATTTCAGGATGGGAGTCTATTGGGTTGGCTTGCAATAAATTGGAGAAACTCCATGTGAATCGCTGCAGGAATTTGTGTGATCGTGGTTTGCAGGCTTTGAGAGAGGGGTGCAAAAGGCTCTCTGTTTTATATATGAGTAAAAGTTCCCGAGTATCCTCTGGTGCTATAGAATTGTTCAGATTGTACAGAGGCAATGTTGAGATAAGGGAAGAAGAGGTGATGTGCATAGGACCTGACCGGACATTTAGATGATGGCGGAAAATCAGTTGACCCTCTCAAATGAAGGAAAAGATAAGAGCTTGGTTGGAGAAACTTGTGTGCCAATATTAAGGGTGTCAGAATTGCTCTCCGATGGTACAAAATTTTATTTGGAATTTCAATGTCTGGTTGCATTGATATTAGTTTGATTTTTTCTAATAGAACTATGTATAGCATTGTGAACACCCCTGGTTGATTTGTGCTATGAACACAGAATTAATTAGCTTTTTTTTTTTATTAAAAAAATGGCTATGCACTTTTTTCTCTAAACTTCAATAGTAATCAATTATATGTTCACTTATAGCAGTGTAGGATATAATCATCAACTGTGTAATAAGCAAAATATTGCCAATGACAAAAGTAAGTAACTAAAAAGGACAAAGAAGCAACACAACCGAAATATCTGCAGCTAACTGTAACTAAAGCAAGTACCGCAACAGGTTCCTACGAACAACGCATATTTGTGTATATAAAGGCATCCTAAAAGCAGGTATAGTCAGACTAAGGAATAAACATAACACAAGCTATGAAAACTGACTTTTTTCCACAAAACTAAAGCAGCTGAAAGGCTGAGCTTTAACCATTACTAAACAGGAATGACTTAAGTCCCAACCCCAAACAGCTTATAATTGTATTTTTATTAGGAGTTATGGGAAGTTACCGTTAAATTGCCCAAACTTGACCGCCAAGGCAATACTGGGGAGGGAATGTTTAATCCTAATGCTCCAAGGATTTTACTTATTTGATTGTTGATCATTAAATTTCCTGATTTCATAAGGAATCCTTTCCAGGACGGGATTCAACTAGTTAACGCTACCCTAAGAACCGCCCTTGCTACTTCTCCTCTGTAAACCCTAAGAACCATACAGAAAACACAACGCCCATTAGTGATTAAAACATTACCAAAGAAAAAAGACCCTAAATCTAAATTACCTTTCTCAATTACCACTAATGGAGAAGCATCTTGTTCAGTTGTACAACCTTGCAACCACATCGGCAACATCAACTGCCCCCAATCATCAATCTAAATGCCTCAGTGCATTGTCTCGTCTCCACCGTTTCCCTGTTTCTGTCTCCCTTATCATCGACCTCATGCCCTCCATTGATGTTCTCAAAGGCCTTCGCACTCTCACTAACCATCCTAATCACTCCATCAGCCAACTTTCTTCGCTTGTCTTTACAACTTGGAGGAAAAAACTTCTCAAGGAATTTGCTCAGTATGACAAAGCTGCTCTTCATGCCAAGAATAAGGGCAATCCTCTCAAGATCATCATCAAGCTTCCCAAGTCAAAGCTGCTTAATCCTGATGATCATCAGGCCCATAATCTTCAAAACGTGAAGCCTTCTTTGATCCCTAATAATAAAGAATGTGGTCCTGATCAAAAGCCATCGCTGAAAGCAAGTTCTGCACCGCCTAAGAGCCGCAACTCCAAAGAAGAGCTTTTTCATGATCAAAAACCATCGCTGAAAGCTGATTCTGCACTGCTCAAGAGCGGCAACCTGCTGTCCAGGGACAATATACGGGAGCAAATTTATCAAGCCTTGTCCATGGTGTTTAAGGAATCTCAGGATGATGCTGACATAAAGGATGAATTAAAGATCTGCGACCCTATCCGAATTGCTGCTTCTCTTGAGTCTGCACTCTTCCGCAAGTGGGGAATTTCTACTAATAGCTGCCGTGCCAAGTATCGATCATTGTTATTCAACATTAAAGATGCTAAAAATCCTGATTTTCGGAGGAAGATACTTCTGGGGAAGATTAAACCAGAGGCTGTGACAGAGATGAATGCGTCGGAAATGGCGAGTGATGAAATGCAGCACGAAAACAGCGCCATACTAGCAAGATCTTTGTGGAAGTGCACTGTGGATCGCAACCAGGAAGGCACAACTGACCAGTTCAAATGTGGCAAGTGCGGTGAATCGAAGACAACCTACCATCAGATGCAAACAAGGAGCGCTGATGAGCCTATGACAACTTATGTCACCTGCATTGTTTGTGACAATCGTTGGAAGTTTTGTTAGGAGTAGCTAGCTGATGTAAACTTGGTTTATTTTGGGTACTACTTTGATATATCACTTTAAGAATACTGTGTAGAATCTGAGATTTTGATAATAGCAAGTATGTGTATCAATTTGATTACAATTCTGCATATACGTAAATTACGGCTATATATACAAATATATCAATTTGGTTCCTTTTCAAGCTTTTGGTTCAAATTTTATGATTAGTACCCTTTTGAGTGAAATTGATCAGAATTTAGATGTAATTCAATTGTGCCATTAATGATAAAGATTTCCTATTTAAAAGTTCAACCTTTGTTTATGTATAATTACTCTAATTGCTAGCCTGTGACTTTCTTCATGAGAATCAAGTCTGAATGTTGATCATAATGAATTTAGCTTCAGCTTATAATCAAACCATAATCCTTGTTTCTGTGAAATTTCTCTGGATGTGAATCTCTAACCTATCTGCACAAAAAATAACTCATCCTCAGCCTTGATTATTGTTAATCAGAGCAACATGGAGACAAGACCTTATGCCAGATGTTATTGAATACACATTGTTATCCTGATATATTATCTTTATTCTGATGTGGAAAATTAAACAATATTTTTCTGAAACATTGGTGTCCTGGTCTATAGATTTTCTTTTATTGATTGCTGTGTCTGTGGTTTCAGAATCCCTTGTCAGTGAGGCAAGAAGAAATGCCCTCAGGCAGCAACGATATTTCTACATTAGTTCAATTGGAGATGATGCAACAGAAATTTCAGAGAGGAAATAGCATACATGGATGTCAATTTGTACATGGATAGAAGAAAATCCATACCTTGAAGAAATATGCAAAAAATCTAGACATTCAAGTAAAATAACATAATTCTCCAATCTATACTCAACCTCACTACTCGCTTCCCTTCAAGATGCTTGATCCTGATATTACAGATGGTGTTATTGGAAAGGGTTGTTTCATTAAGGTAATTAATTCATTGTCAGCGTCTATGGAAACAGCCTTGTGAACGTTCTGGCCAAGGATAATCCTTTTTATCTTCTTGGTCTTCTCCATGCATTGTCAAATTTTGTTCGTATCCTGTCATGAGATATAGTAAACATTCATACATTGATAATGGAATCAGATCATCAGGAGTCCTGAGAATGAACGTATATTGTCTGTTATCTTTTAGTTCTTTGTTATCGAACAATTTCAGATTGAATTAGATAAGATGATGACTTTCTTTTTCATTCCATCTGCATATATATATATATGTGTGTGTGTGTGTGTTGTTGAGTGTCTTTTCTCCCAAATTGTTGCTTCAGAATGATCCTGACAGGAGGTTTCTGGCTGCAAATGGCAGTGTTTCAATAGATACTGTCAGGGATTCTCATATCAAAAGAGCTATTAATGGAAAGATTTCTTGCATTGAAGACAATGTGAAGGTGATAAATAGAAATATGACTAGTAGATTAAATAACTATTGAATTAATTACTTCATATTTTGTCACTATTTACTATTTGACCTGAAAAGGTGATGAGACTTCTAATACATCAGATTTTGGGTCTTTTAATTTATGTGCATTGCACATGAATACTATTAACTGAACTGCCATTGATGAACCTAAGAATTAACATTTTATTGTCTGCTATTTTTTCTTTATGTGCTAATGGAAGCAATTTTCGGATTGAATTGGATAAGCTGATGATTTTCGTTTTCGGATTGAGCTATTGCTCCTGACTGATCCTGACAGGAGGTTTCTGGCTGCCAATACAAAATGGTATTCAGAGTTTTACTTGAAGAGGCCAACTGGTAAATGCCAATGCTGTGAATGACAATGGCCATACAGCACTAGACATTACAGTTCTGTATTCCTCAGAATCTGATGACATAACCATTGACAAAATATTTTTCCAAGCTCAAGGGCGAAAAGAATTCAACTCCAGAATTCTACCAAGACTTGAAGAGCAACATATATTTATGAATTCCCTTGATCAAGATCCTGCCAATTCATCAAGATAGCTAAAAAACAGCACAGAACCGATAGGGAGCTAGACTCTGAAAGATGGGATTATTGTTCTTGCTTCTGTGTTTGCAGCATTCAGCTTTGAGGCTGCACTCAACCCTCATAGTGATCTACTATGGCAGAACTGGCCATCGAGTAACATTACAACTTACATTGCAAATAACAAAGAAACAGAATTATCAAATTAGAAGTTTAGAACTCACAAATTCTGCATCTTTAAAGCCAACAAATTTACTATACAAGATCAAGGGAGCAGGGTCAATTCCACAGCTTAAATTCACTGCTCCTCAGTCCTGATGTATATGGTTTGGTTTGCGCCTACCTCTCAAACTAGTAAAATATATACACAACAATCTGTATTCAGGGCCATGATTTTTTAATTTCTTAAGTTTCTTTAGTTGGTCCAATGATTTTATTTATTTATTTATTTTGAAATGGGGGAGAGAGGAGGAGGTAAAAATCAAACCCTTAATCTGTTTAGACCTCAAAGGGAGTGTACTAGGTTACTCAACTTTTAGCGAAACAATAATTCCAAATCAATTGTTGTAAATAATAGTATGAATATTTATTTTTTATAATGAACTTTTGAAGTTTTTTAATAATTTTTAGAGGTAGTTAGCTTGGCATAACTATTGAAGAAATTATCACTGTTCATACTATTGAAGTTAATTTGATTTACCATTTTTTCCTTTTTTAATTTTAAATAATTAACTTAATGTAAAATTATTTATAAAATTGTTAAACAACATTAATCATACAAACAAAAATGTCAAAATGTAATATATATTTTTTTAAAAAAATTATTTTTTCAAAATAATTATATTTATAATTACGAGGATAAAACAATATTTATTTATAAGCTCTTGTGCCCAATTACAAATAATATGGGTTCAAGGGCATACAGGAAACCAAAGAAGTCCATTTATAATTTTCAGAATGCTAGAATACGTATTTTAAATAGTGAAAAAAGCAATTGGAGTTTTGGATAACATATTTATAACTTTTTATACACAAATTTGCACGAATTCGCCAATTGCTAGTGATTTACTTCCAAGACCTTAATATATATAAAAAGTTCGGTCAAAAAAAAAATATATATATATATATGTATATATATAGAGTCCTTGCTCCAAATAGTGAGTCATTATTTATTTGAATACATTGTTTACATCATCCCGTATTGAACTGTTTCATTTCTAACATTTATGGGTCGCTATAATCTCTCCCCCTCTCGACACACATTAGGGGGATCAGGTACAAAATCAGCAGCAGTAATATTTTGGCACAACTATTTCGTTGACACTGCCTTAATAAAGAGAGGAGGGAGAGAAGGGGGAGGAAATCTATTATTTCAAGCAAACAGTAGACATAACTCAGCAAGCCAACCTTAAGCAGTATCATTGCATCCATCAAAACTCCATCCATAGTACTAGCTCTCAATTCTACCTTCTTTCTCAGGACAAGGGACATAAATTGGCTATTGTTGACTTAACTGCTACCATTCTGTCCCCATACATTATCCCATCCAGCACTTGGAACACCCTTAGGTCCCTCAATGTAGTTCTGATTCCCAGGCATATTGTGGGGAGCAGGAAGTCCATCGGGTCCTGGTCCTTGAACCTTTCTGGGTTTTGTTCTGATTCCTAACAATCTCAAAACAAATCTGGCCAACTCTCCATACAATACGCCTGTGCGATCAAAGAGCTGCAGAAGACAATGCCATGAGTTATTTCATGACACTTAATACAGGCTACATCACAGCTGAGATTATATTCAGATCCACTAATTATAAAAAATAATTGTTCTAAGTATAGCTCTATATTACAGAATGGAGAGCATAATACTGGTTAAAAAGAGCAGAACCTGAAGCAGTGCAGTCATAAACATGTGAAAAGCCTGGGTGTTTTGGTCTATCAGAATTGATATCCGGCCAAAAAAGTTGACAACACCTTGCATCTGCAAGCATTACATACTAAATGATTATGAATTGATATTCAAGGGTACCATAAACACTATTAATCATATAAAATAAATTTTAACTTGTTAGTTTAAATAATAAATAGTTTGGAATAGCAAAGTTTAAGTGAACTTGTTACAGTGTAACACAGCACTACCATCAGATGGCCATGATTGAAATAGTCTTCGACCTGCCAGATAAATCTCCTAAAATCTTCAACACTCAAATGAGAATGTTATGCAGGCAAGTATTTTCTTTGCTTTTTCTAGTCCCACCTGTTCTTTCGATTAAATTTTAGAGCATCTAGTTTCATTGGATAGACAGGATCAACAAAATAGCAGTGCATACATTAAGACGACCTTCATGATTTATCATAACAAGGCACAAAACTCAAGACCTAGGAGTGATCAATTTTTATCCTCAAACTATGAGATGTGACTATAAATGCACAAGTCTGTCACATGATATGAAAATGAAAGACTATTTTAACGGCTACATGCTAGCAATCATCCTTTGTAATATGTAATGTCAAATAGACCTGATCTCCAGATAAACGTGTTTGAGCAACCTACCACTATATAAAGATGAAGGCATAATATAAGTAACATATGATTGCAACAAATAAAAAATGAAAGCCTTACTGACTGAGCTCGTGATATTTTGGCCAAAATGCAAAAGGCAAAGGAGAGAGTTGAGAGAAAGATGAAAGATAAAAGAAGAGATCTCTTACCACTCGAAGAAAAGAAATCCAAAAGCTAGGAGGAGCTGATGGAGCACCATATGGATTGTTGGGATCTTGATCACCACCATACGGCCCCATACCTCCCATTCCATAACCACCCATTGGACCACCAAAACCACCACCATTGTACATTCCGCCACCATACATGCCACCTCCATACAAACCACCATAACCACCCCTGTACATGTTGTTTCCATACAATCCACCACCATACGAACCTCCATATCCACCATATGAACCAGCCATCCCAGAACCGTATCCAGAATTATAATTCAGGCCAGAGTTATACCCTGCATTAAAAAAAAAAAAGGGAATAAGCGCAGTATATAACACTATGCATGCACCAAAAAAGCTGGAAATCCTCCAAGCCCAACGTGTTTTGATATTAGTTTCGCTATTCCAGTACAATGCAGTCCCAAACAGACATGTAAACAAAAATGTAGAAACAAATTGGTACCTCCTCCTCCATATGAGCTCCCATAGGTTTGCTGCTCCCAGGGCCTAGTGGGTACAGGTCTACCAAGAGAATTAGTGTTGACAGTAGTAGTCCTATTAGCAGCTGGAACAATTTCACCCGGTTTTGCTGTTCCAGAGGCTTCAACCACATCACTAGTGCTGCCAGGCATGGGTGGTTTAAAAGGAGTAGGGCCAGAGGATGAGGTCCCTGATCGTTCCCAAGGTTTAGCAGGAGCACTACCACCACCACCTGCAATTGGACAATACATACTCCAAAACAGTTATTCAACAAATTGCATATAATAATAACAACAACAACAACAATTTCATTCAATTTCTTGGATTATTTTCATTCAATTACTAATTTTGATAACAACTTCAGAATTATCTACAAATCACCGGAATTTCCATCAGTTTTCATGGCCAAAAAACGATATCGAAAACAAGAAATCAAAACCCCATGAAATCGCATACCCACCTAACAAACAAGAACCAAAAAGGCATAATTAAAATACCCAGAAACTCTTACAGTCCCCAAAAAAATCCCCATGAAGAAAAGTATACAGATAAACAAAAAGCACGGATCTTTAACAAAAAAAAAAAAAAAAAGATCAGAGAAAGAGGAAACGAACCTGCTGATTGGGAATTGGAGTCCATTGACGGTAGAAAATAGAATTACGAGGCTGCGCTTGCGCCTACCTCACGATAAAAAAGACACACAGACGCAACGGCGAGAGCGAGAGGATGTGAACAATAATGCGCGTGGACTGGAGCTTGCAGTTTTGTCTGCGTTTTTTTTTTTTTTTTTTTTTTTTTTAATCTCAATCTTCTTCCTCTATCCTATTTTTTCGTTTTGAGCCGCGTTTTTGACCTCCGAAAGACTTGCTCATTATATGCAATTTCATTAGGTGTTGCCGTTGTCGTTTTTTTTTTTTTAAACATAAGTTGTTGATCATTTCTTAATTTTTTTGGGTTTTATGAGTACTTCTTTTAATTTTTTTATTATTTTGGCCTCCAAATTTTTTAGTTTTATATTAATTATGATTCTTATAAAAATTATTAATTAATTATTATTTTATTACAGTTATATTTGTTGAGTTTTATAATTCATCCATATGAAAAATTTAAAATTAAATTTACAAAACTCATCCAAGAT
>CATIWK010637505.1:0-12500 GCA_949634005.1 Mallotus japonicus | reverse complement strand
GGACCTTGGCAAGAGCAGCCATATAATCATCAGACCTGAAATGAGCAATGTATATAGCTAGCTAGCTTAATAATGCTATATACAACAACAGTACAACAAAATGTCGATAAAGTCGGAACTTGTACCCTTGTCCATAAGGAGGCCTACATGTAGCGACTATATGAAATTTGGCTGCATCTAGGTCATTCTGCAAAGGCGCAGCGTAGTCAATATTGGTGTCATATATAAATGCAACAATTAGACTTGTTTTTTTTTTAACAATCAATAGTTAGTCATACCAATGCTTAAAAGGGACACAAGAAAGAGAGAGAACAATATTAGGAGGATGAGAACAGACCTGAGATTCATGGTATAGTCCAGCATATAAAGAAGCATAAAAATACTCGTTCTCCCGGCCATTTGAAAATGCATTGACAAGCTGGACGAAACAATCAATTGTATTAGCCAAATGCAACTCCTTGAGCCAAATGAAAATGTATAAAATTAAATGCACAATACAAAGAACCAATAAGGAATCCATGGAATTTGATTTTTCCTTCCTCATGAATGGTCTAGCATCAGCAAACAATTGATTAATGAAATTATCATTTTCTGTACATCAAAATTGTCTGTGTTTTATTTTAACACAAAAAAAAAAAAAATCCTCAACAGATTTAAATAGCCCTCTTGAACCTTATTTGGAAATGAGATAAATGCACATTGGGTGGTAAACACATCAACGAGATAGGAAAAAAAAATCAACTACAAGGATATGTGAATGATCAGAAGATGAGAGTGAAAGACCATCCAACTGACTGCAGAACCTTGACGATTTCTACCCAAAAAAAAAGTGCATTTCTGAAGTTAGATAACCAAATTAACCTTTTCCGGATCAGCACCATCTCTAAACATGCTATAAGCTTCCCGCATGACAGGTCATGGATCTCTGTCAACCTGCACTCATATAAAAAATAATTGAAAATTCAATCCCTTCACTTGTAAAGCATGTGAATGGATGGAATTTGTATAAATTCAACCCAAAATGCTAAGGGAATTTGTGCTCAGTCTTGATAACGTGCCAAAAGACCACAAATCCATCCATCGCCTCTTTGTTGGTATCATGCCAAATGTTATGTCTTAGGAAGCTTCCATTAGCAGATGATTAGGTGACACAACATTCAAGTCTTTTTTAACAAAGCTACCACCATCGTCATCAACCATCGCCCTTATAATTTCCGTGATTAAACAGCTATATCCTATTTTTGACTATCGTACCTCAAGGAATCGCTTCCTTGCCTCATCAACTCCATACAATTGAGCTTCACAGAGAAAGCACCATATAGATTCCTCTGTATCATTTGGGTTTTGTGCAACATCTAATCGAAATTGCTCTGCTCCTTCTTCAAACCTAGGAAATGCAACATCAAAATTAAATTTTAAAAAGAAAAAAGATGATCATTCTAGAAGCAAAGACATGCAAAACAGAAGGAGATTCAAAAATTAAGTAAGAAATGGAGAAGATGAAGAAGTGCAAGAAGGAGCAGCGTTGAAAAAAAAATAAAAAGGGGGCACGCGTGAAAAAGAAATGGATACACGCGTAATATTTAATAAAAGGTGGGTATTTTGCTGAAAAATGAAGCACAAAATTGGTGTATTTTTGTAAATTTTTCCATTTTTTTGGATTAAGTGCTAACAGTGCTTCATAATTCCTCAATGGCATTTGAAAAATCGAAATATTAGTTTTGTGATTGGGGTGCAATTAGATTTAGGTCTGCTTGCTTGCCTGCCTAAGGGCTATGACTTATTTATTAAAAGTTATACTTGGATTTTTGCTGTGTGTATACGAGAGTTTAAGTAAAGAAATTTTTTATATCTATATGTATATATTGCAGTGATTTTAATGACTAAATTAACCCCAATTGGTTTACTTTTCAAACAAAATGACCAATCATTCTTGGCAATTTGATATGATCTTATTGACATTTTAATTATTTTAATCAAGGATTTATATGCTTTTTTTGAAAATTTTCCGGCTTTAGCTACCGTCATACAACATGAGCTAATTAAAAAGTTAAATTTTATAATTTAAAAAAATTTAATATATCCCCTAAAAGATAATTTGCCTCTTAAGAAACCTTACTTGAGGTTTTTTTTTTTTTCATTTAACTGAATGGATTATCATTATTTTTAAACATTATTACATTTTCTTTACTTTATATTATTATTTTTTGGTAGGACTGATGAATCGGACGAGTAATTTCATGTTATGCTTTGTTGGACTATACTTGCAAGGAGTTAAACAGGCAACTTTATTGTTTTTTTTTTCATTATTTCAATTTGTAGTTTAAAAAATATTTAAATTTAATAATTAATATCTGAACTATTGAATTTTTATGTGTAAATATTTATTTTTTTATCCCACTGCGAAACGCGGGTAACTTATCTAGTATAATATAAGGATAATCACACGTATGGCAAAGGAAAATGATAATTTTTTTTTTTCTAAAAATATGGAGATCATATGACCTAAATTTTAACGGACTAGATAACGGAAACAATTCTTTCTTTTTAAATCGACGATGGTAAAAATTAAACATTACAACTTAGGATGCTCTTAAAGAGTAGTTACCATTTGACTATTCTTTTATTTACGTTTATCTATTTTTTTATACTTTTATCTTTATACGTTTATTTGTTGGTGGGCATAGGGTGGGTCTCAGGTACCCTTCCCCTCCCCGTTTACGTTTTCTGATGTAACAAAAAAAAAATTATATTTTTACAAGTCACAGTGAAACTATTTATGTTATGGTCCAGGACATAAAATATCTATACACATTATATATATATATATATATATATATATATATATATATGCTATATAGAGTTGGTTGTGCTTAACATAACACTCAACTGTAGTTCAAACGAAACAAATGCACTTGACAGGAGCACTCAACTGTCGATCAAACGAAACAAGAGTGCCTACCACAGGCTACTCAATTGCTAGCAATAACAGCAAACAGTTCTTTGTCCCTTAATTATTATATGTTGATACCATAGGCCACGCGGCAAATCAAGGTCCATCTTTATGGCATTTAATTTTTTTTTTTCAATATGATCTATATATGGCATTTATTTGTACAAGTCATAATGGGTGCCATTGAATAGTTCAAATTTTTTTTTTGGACGATCCATTGAATAGTTCAATTGTTACAGCTACAAGTTCAATTTTTAATGGCATTTACTTTGTTGCACTTTTTCTTTGGAAAAAATATATATTATTTTTGGTATGAATTACCGGTATCCGAAACTCATTGAACTCTAACTAATTCGGTTTGATCTGGATAGAATCATAATTAAGGGTGGTAAAGATTTCCTAATAACTAATTTAACGTGATTATATACACTAGAATCTAAAACTTTGTTTAAATAGGAACAACTCTTTGCCAGTTGATTCTAAGAATTGCTGGTGAGAAAACATATATTATTACTGCTACTCTGCTAGTATATGTTATATACGTTTCTGTGTTGGTACATTTGGGGTTTCTGAGTTGGGAGATGCATAGACTTGGAGCCTTTATGACTGCTAAATATGAAAGCATCATATATAAAAAATAAAAAAAAATTAATTAATTAAAAAATCACCTTCAAACTTCAATTTTATGTTCCTAATAGCTCAATTTATAATTAAGATATTGTTGTACATATATGTATTATAATAAACAGTTTATTAATACACATATTTTAAATATTTTACACTTGACATATATCTCAATTAATTAACAATAAAGGATTTGCAATCAACCATTAAATAATCTATATAAAATATAAAAAAGTTGAGAAAATAGAATTTGCCACTTAATACCTATTGCATCATGCGGTACTTTCTTTTTTGTGATTTATAAATATGAAATAATGTAATCACATGTATCAATTAATACATTGAGTACTAATTTTTTTTTTATTTAGTATATACATTCAATATATTATAGTTTATCTTAAGAACAGACATGACTTTGACTGTATACTAATAACATCCCTTGTCCTCCCTAGATCTTAAATAACGGCAGTAAAGCTAAAGTTTGTAGCAATATAACAGATGTCCGCAATATTCTTATTGATTATAAATATGTACTAGTTTTTTTATTTTATTTTTGAAATGCTTCATTATTATAGAGTTGCAATCAAGTAATTTTTTTGTCAGAACTATTAATATTGAGAATTTAGAAAAAATATTTCAAACAACTAATTTAACGCTATTGACCATAATTCAAATCTAATACGTTGTTTAAGTAAAAATAACCCCTACTAGTTGATTCAAGTCTTTGGTTCAGGCAATTTTTTCTATTATAAATATATACACTGAGCACCTTATAATATACTCAAGTAGCTCTTCTACCACTAAAGAACGAGAGAGATCATGGACGATAATGAAAACTCAATAAAAAACCTACAAAATGATGAACACCATCCTGCAGTGCAGGTAGTGAGCTCAGAACTGGAAGAAATATTATCTAACACTGACTTGTCCTACTTTCACAGATTCCTGAAGGCTGCGTTACTGGAGCTTAATTTACTTTTTCGTTTAGCAGCACCAGCAGTTTTCGTCTACGTGATCAATAGTATGGTTTCCTTGTCTACCCAAATCTTGTCCGGCCATCTTGGCAATCTCCAGCTTGCTGCTGTCTCTCTCGGCAATACAGGAATCCAAGTTTTCGCCTATGGACTTATGGTAATAAATCTTGAAAATTTTTTCGCTTCAATGCGAACATTATAAGTAATATATTTGTTGCTTCTTGCAGCTAGGAATGGGTAGTGCAGTGGAGACACTATGCGGTCAAGCATATGGGGCGCACAAGTATGAGATGCTAGGAGTGTATCTTCAGAGATCAACAATTCTTCTTACGGCAACTGGGATACCGCTCACCATCATATACTGCTTCTCAAAGCAAATCTTGCTGTTACTCGGAGAATCTAAAGAAATTGCATCAGCAGCTGCAATTTTCGTCTATGGACTTATTCCGCAAATATTTGCCTATGCAGTAAATTTCCCAATTCAGAAGTTCTTACAGGCTCAAAGCATAATTTTCCCTAGTGCCTACATATCGGCCGGGACGCTTGCAGTGCACCTCTTATTAAGTTGGCTTGCGATTTACAAACTTGGTTGGGGATTGTTGGGTGCTTCCCTTGTTATGAGTTTCTCATGGTGGATTCTTGTGTCTGCACAGTTTGTATACATCGTTACTAGTCCCAGATGCAAGCAAACCTGGTCTGGATTCACTTGGAGTGCCTTTTCAGGATTATGGGATTTTTTAAAATTGACTACTGCATCTGCTGTAATGCTTTCCCTTGAAATTTGGTACTATCAAATACTAGTTTTGATTGCTGGATTGCTGAAAAATCCTGAAATTGCCTTGGACTCCCTCTCTGTCTGGTAAGCAAAATTAACATACAATATTTTATTAAATTTTTTTAATTAATAGGAAGGTGATGTGCTCTAAATATTAGTAGACTGCACGGACAACCTTTCCCTCTTAGAATATAGAATCATATATGAGAATTAATTTCATAAATTACCTATGATAGCCCTTCACTTAATTTCAGCTCTGTCCTTGAAGAGAACTCACCAATTAAACCTCTACCTTAGTGACATATATATATATATATGGATGTCATGAAATGTGTTTTTTTTTAATATATGAAATGTGTACTTATGCACCCAATTAAACAGCTAATTAAGGTTAGTGTTTTTTTCTTTCTAAATTTTTGTAAGCCATGATTTTATTGATAATGATTGAAAACCAACCATTAATTAGTAGCTTCACAACTATGATGCTACTTGATTAATGGACATAAAAACAAACACCGTAGCTAGCTAGCGATAAATATACCCTACACTTTCGTTAAAAAAAAAAAAACCTACACTTATTGTGTGGTAGGTTGTAATATAAGCTTCAACTACTAGTCAACATAAATATATATATGTATTATGTATACATATGAGCTTATTTGGAAGATTAGTTACACCGCTACCAACTAGGAATATACGTACTAGCAAAATTTTATTCCCATACCATTTTTTTTTTCTTCAAATTAAGATGCGCATTATGTAATCAAAATTTGTCTTAGTGTTATAAGCTTTTCCTAAATTTTATTTAATTTTGAATTATCAGTGATCACAAAATGCGAATAAAATTAATCCCATATCTAATATGATGATAGAGAGACATATAATTACTTAAAGACGCACATCATGTGAAATTCCATCTTGGCTGGCTAGCAATGTGGCTTGATATGTTTATAAAATTAGCACCTTATGGGTCCTGTGGTCATGCACATGGAAAAAAATATTCACAATGAGCAGTAAATAAATAATCATTGCTCATCTATATATCAACTCTACTCGCTTTCATTTTCTAGTACGTTAATTTTTAATTAGCCGTTAGTGATGTTCACCCTAACTACACCACTCATCTTGTCCATTTTTAATGCAGCATGAGTGTTGCTGGATATGTGTTTATGATCTCTGTGGGGTTTAATGCAGCTGCAAGGTTAGCTATTTTTCTTTAAAATAACTGTGTCTAAAACTTAACACTCCATTATTTTTCTTTCGGGAGGCTTATGATGGTTTTTAATGTATACATAAAGACTTGGATTAATTTTAATCTTCAAACGTGCGTGCAGTGTAAGGGTAGGCAATGAGCTAGGGGCTGGACGTCCGAAATCAGCATCATTTTCTGTAGTGATAGTGACTTTAAGCTCGTCAATCATCGCTTTGATTGTGGCTATTCTAGTGATTATATTCCGGAATTACTTGAGCTATATCTACACTAGTGGTACTACAGTTTCTAATGCTGTAGCAGAGCTCTCTCCTTTCCTTGCAGTGGCTATCCTACTAAATGGTATCCAACCTGTTTTATCAGGTAAACTTGGAATTGTGGGTACACATCTCTTAATCTCTATTAGTCTTCCCTATGATTGTGACTAAAATTTTTTTTGTGTTTGAAGGGGTGGCTGTTGGCTGTGGATGGCAGACTTTTGTTGCCTATGTCAATGTGGGATGTTATTATGGTGTTGGCGTACCACTGGGTTGTGTTCTTGGTTTCATTTTCGACTGGGGTGTAAAGGTATGTGTGTGTGTGTGTCTCTCTCTCTCTCTCTATATATATATATATCATTAATCCAACTTATGTTATATAGATGTTAATTTGCTAATCCCATTGGTGAACTTATGTTAGGGACTATGGTTTGGAATGATAGCAGGCACTTTTCTTCAGACTCTTATTTTAGTGTGGGTTACATTTCGGACCGACTGGATTAAAGAGGTAACTAATTATTAATAAATGAGTATTAGAGGCTATCATAGACATCATTGGCTAATGGAAGCCTTTTTTAAAAAAATATATATATTTAATAAGAAAGGACAATCCTTTTTTATTATTTATTGCTTCCCAAATATATCAATACATTAATTTTGAATTTTTTTTTTTTATTAAGGTTGAGAAGGCACAAAATCGTTTGAATAGATGGAACGACATTACAGAACCACTTTTGAAGGAATAAAAAGAAAGAAGAATAAGAGGAAGAAGAAAAGCTGCATTAATTTTGCATTTGGGATTGTATTCTGAATGGCATAAAGAATCAAGCTCTTTGCTTATTGATAATGTGCCACCATGTTAATTCAGCTTTTAACCTTTGGTTGCTTTTTTTTTTTCTTTGGTAGTGGTTATTGCTTCTTTTTAATCGTGGCGTTTTCAGGACCTTTTTTTTTTTTTTTTCTAATCTACCTATGAGGATGGTGAATTATGAATTCTACCATCTATGGCTAATGAATTATGTCTTCTACTATCTATGGCTAATTAATAAGTTTTTATTTCTATCTATATATCTATGGCAGAGTTGCATTTGATGAATAAAAATATTCTATTATTGCGAGTGATAAAATTTTTTTTATTATTATTTTATGTTTTTGATACATAAATAATTAATTAGTCATAAACGATATGGAGTAGTTGATGAAATTTAAACTAAATGGTTTAAGCTGAGATATTTAAGATCTTCTAAATTCGAATCCTAATGTTAAGAATCAAAATTTTCCTACTTCTACGGATCCCACATTTATAGTTTCCAACACCCATAATTAGAATTAAAATGTCCCCTCATACATACAGAGTTGTTAGCGAATAGATTCAGATTTAGTGCACCATGCACAATAAAGGAGGCTGGATAATTTCCATTTTCTCAAAATTGATTCATTTTAGATATTTTGACACATTGAGCAATTTATAGCATTTTTTTTTTACTTTGATTCAAGTATAATTTTCAAGGGGATTAATAGTATTTTCGTTTAGCAGAATTTATTCTTACAAAGATCATGAGATGGTGAGTTAGTGACTGAGTGCTTTGTGGCATCGACCTTTTCCAGAACTTGATTCAATATATGGAAATGACTTGTAATCATTCCTAAATAAGCTAGCGTGACGGATTCTTTACAACAGTCACTTTGTATGTAGTATATATAGTACAATATCTGACTTTTAATTGAAGTAGATTTCCAGAGCTTACTTAAGCCAAAAAAATTAATGGCCAATAACGAAGAAAAGACTATAGACAACACAGGAAATAACAGCCAAGAATCAGCAATATCAAGCCAACAACAGTCGCAGCAGCCAATTATCAGCTCAGAACTTGAAGAAATAATTATCTAACAAGCTGAATCTTGGGCATTCTCAGCTACTCCGAAGAGCTATATATATATGGCTGGAGTTAAAAACTCTTTTTCGCCTAGCAGCACCCGCAATTGTAGTTTGCGTAGTCAATTATGTTGTTTCCATGTCTACTATCGTCTTATGTGGCCATCTTGGCCATTTTCAGCTTGCTGCCGCCTCTCTTGGCAACAACGGCATCCAAATTTCTATATATAATTAACATCAATTGTAAAAAAAAATTGTTCTGATGACTACCCATGTGGTTTAATGTTTGTGTTTTACAATATTTTCATGCAGACTGGGATGGGTAGTGCAATGGAGACACTATGTGGCCAAGTGTTTGTGTGAAAATTGCATTATTAGTTAGGTTGTTTATCTTGATAAGTTAGTAGCTTTTATGCTTTATTTGGTTTGATATTGTTATTTTTAAGATTTTTTTTTGTGTGCGTGTGTGTGTTATAGGGTGTTTAGGACTCTTTTTGGAGGAAATTGGATGAAAATTGCATGTTTAGAAGGAGCAAATCCAGCTGCCATCGCAAGGGAGCTGGTCTTCGACTGCGACAGCAGCAGCAAAACGTGAAAAAACAGGGCTGCATTCGGCTGAAACAGCAGCAAAAACGGTGCTGTCGCAGGCCTCTTTGTTTTGGAAGTTTTTAGCACCTAAACCTTGCCTATTTAAGGAGGATTCTTAGGAAATTTTGAGGGATCAATTACCTAACATTGGAGGCAAATTTTGAGAGAAATTAACACCAAAAAAATGCAAGAAAATTGGGAGAACTCAAGAGAGATCAAGAGTTGAAGATTGAAGAACACAATTTATAGTTTTATTTTCTTCTCTCCTTTTTATTCTTGTAATTTTCATGGGATGTTTTTATAGTTTTATTGAATATTTTTACATGTTAGGCTAAATTCATGTTGGTGAGGGATTGATGATTTAACATGAATTAGTTTTTCTTTTGGTTAATGAATTATTAGTTCTTGTAAACTATGTTTATTGTGCTTATTATATGTTAGTGCTTGATCACCATTAGCATAATTAAAATTAAGGTTTTAGGTTGAGAGATCAAAATCTTAGTGGAACTATAAATATAGATTTAAATTGTTTATAGGTAGAGATATCATAAGTAAATTAAATTCTAATCGGGTGTGGGTGAATAAATTTATAATTTGATTCAGGGGATTGAGTTCACAACGAGAGTTGGTATTTAATATTCTTGCTTGAAGGTTATGAATTAAAATAGATTATTACTTGAGAAAGATTAATCAATAATTTAGAATTACCCGGGATTTGCAAGATTAGTATGTTCATTAATTGAGGTTAACTAAGGATAGTGAAAAGATTCAATTCCTAACCATTGCATTCACCAATTGTTTATTTCTTCACTTTTAGAGTTGTTTTATTTTATAAATTCATTTAGTTGCTATTCAATTTTCTTTTCCAAATTTCATAATCGATAGCCTTAGGCAATAAAAAATGGGATGTTTACAAAAATACCCAAAAAAATAGATGCCTTTAATATGCAATGTCCTATTTTTTTAAAATATTACACGCGTGTCCTATGTTTTCAAAATATTACACATGTGTCCTTTTTTTTTTTCCGTCACTTCCGTTCTTTTCCTTTCTCCTTTTCCCACCTTCTTCTTCTTCCTTATTCACCACTACCATCATCTTCTTCTTATTCTTCCTGCGCGATATCACTTCTTTCTTATCCTTTTTCAATTGAAATCGGTTTACAAGCGATTGGATCAAAATAATTAGCATAAGCAGACCAGGATCCAAATTTCACCTACCCATATCCTTTCTCTCTGTCTCACCCACAAAAACAACAGATCCAATCCCTAAATCAATAAAATCCATCACTCGAATAGCCCAATCCCCCTGCTGCCATAGCAGATCTTAAAAAATCTCATATTAGTCATGTTATGGTTTTACCAAACTAGTTGATAGAATTGGGGTAAGAAAATAAATTCTTGAAAAGAAAGAGATGATAGATAAGTATGATGAGGACTATGTGAACTTGGAAGCAGCCGGTTGAATCGAGAGCTGATCTTAGAGTCTCAATGCAGTATCAACTTCATTGCTTCGTGATGAAAATTGTGAGAATAGACTGATATCAATCACTGGAAATGGGGATGAAGAAGGAGAAGAAGATATATCTGAAGGAGCAAAACTGCATCCTTTGACTATGTATTGTGATGGTGGTTCTTCATTGATCATCGACATTTCTTTCACACCTTTTGATGGTTTGTAGGCCATCTTTCAAGAAGAAGATTAACCCAATTATTAGAAATTGGATTAATGTATGAACTAAGGAGTGACTTTGGACTAAAGTTGGGTCAGCTGTTGCTCTCTGGAACAAAAATGGACGAAACAAGTCTCTGTTTAATAGCTGTCTCTCAGATTTCTTTGAGTGGCCCTTACAGCACTACACATGTGCAATGTAGTTTACTGGTCCATTTTTTTTTTCTTTAATTTCCAAAGATCAATAATAAATACCAATAATCCTAAAGGTTCTCTTTGTCATTTTTGGTTAATAAGAAGACGTGTAATTTAAATATTGGTAGAATGCACAATAAGAGACAATCCTTTCTTTTTAAATTGACTATGATAAAAATCAAATTTAGCAACTTAAAATTTTCTTTAAAAGAGTTACCACTTAGCTAATCAGTCTCGAGTGACTTTTATCAATTTTTATGATTCTGTCTAAATTAAATTAAATTAATAAAAATTTAATAAATTATGAATAGCAACATTTAAAAAATAATAATAAATGGGTCTGTAGTATTCTCTATTTCTTTTTTCAGACTGCATTATTCTCTATTTTGGTATAAGCTTTTTGGAATTTAATTAATTTTAGAATAATGCAATGGGACCAAATGCCTTGCCAAAAATAAGTGCGATTTTTGTTAAAAAAAAAAAGTACGATTTTCAAATTAGTATAATGGATTCAAAGCGTAATAATATCTCAAACTCATAAATACAGTATACTATCTAAATATTATATGTATGTGAAACTTCAAAATCGTATCTGATACTAAAAATAGTATATTATCTGAATATTATTCAAATATTTTCCTCCAATCCAAAGTATTTTTTCTTAAAACAGTATATTTTTCGAATATTATTCATAACCGAAACTCAAAATAGTATAAATTTATGTTACACAACAAGTTTAAGAGTTAATAAAGAATGATACTTAAAAACAGTATATGTTCAGAATATTATTCGTATATGATACAATCAAAATAGTATATTTTCTGAATATTATTCGTATTTGAAACTCAAAACAGTATGTGAAACTCAAAACAATATCGGAAACTCAAAACCGTATTTGAAAATTAAAAACGGTATCTCAAACTCATAAATACAGTATATTTTCCGAATATTATTCATATATGATACAATTAAAAATAGTATATTTTCTGAATATTATTCGTATCCGAAACTCAAAACAGTATTTGAAACTCAAAATAATATCTGAATATGATAATTTGAGTACGTATTTATTGTTGAAAAAATAATAGCAAACTAATATATATATAAATACACAAATTTATATTTCAAAATATTTTTCTAGCATATCTGAAATTTTAATTATTTATTAAAATTAATATGAGTCATATAATTTAAATATGTTAATTATAATCTTTGAAATAGAGCACACTGCCTATATATATATCAATACCCAAAACCAAGACTAAAAACAAAAAATAAGAACAAAAATAAAAATAAAAAATGAAAATAGAAAATAAGAAAAAATAAAAAAAATAAAAAGAGATAAAATTAAAAAAAATATAAGGATAAAATAAAAATAA
>CATIWK010637058.1:0-11758 GCA_949634005.1 Mallotus japonicus | reverse complement strand
GGATCGAGAAAGAATATGATTGAATAATATAAGGATGACATAATCCATGCCTTATGTTCAATCAGAATATCATGTGACAAAAGGACCATAGTACAATCGATGTATTAGGATATGTCGGATTATTGGCCTTCACATAACTTGGGTAGTCATAATGTCTTGCTAGAGACCAATTATGACTTGTGGGCTAAAATAGAAATTTTAGGCCCACTGCCATCATTGTGTGAACCTACAAGGTCGCACACTTAGAATAAGCCCAAAGCAGACTTAGGTTAATTAGCCCAATAATTATCTCTATGTAAGATTAAATAAATAAGTGAATAAATAAATAAATATATATATATATATATATATATATATATATATATATATAAATAAGTGAATAAATAAATATATATATATATATACATATATATATTATTTATTTATTTATTTATTTAAGATAAGAGTTATCTAAATAAATAGGAAGTGATTCTAATTTTAGAATTAGAATCAAAGTAGAAAAAGAAGTTTAAACTTACCAAAATTGTTTTGGTAAATGGAGGTATATGAAACCCTAGAAAGGATGGCTATAAATACATCTCTTTCTCTAGGGTTTAGAAAAAGCCACAATTCTCTTTCTTCTTCTACTACTTCTTTTGTGAAAGAAAAACACATAGAGAGAAATCGTGTTGTGAGACAACAAAGGTAATAGCATACCAACACCGCTTTGGACACCTTGTTTGTGTGGATACCGGTAGAGGACGTGGTCTTATTGGTGGCGTTTTAATCCAATAAGAATACATGAAAAGCTCGAGGTAGGGTGTCACCGAAGTGAACCCCCTTTCTTCCTTCCAACTATCTTGTCATAAGATCATCTTAGTGAGTACTTGGAAACCCTCTCAATCGATCTAATTCGAATTACATGGATCTGGGTTTAGGGTTTTCGTGGTTAAAAGTTTTGTTTTTCGTTACGTTTTGCATCACGAAACCCATCACTTATTCCAACTTGGTAAGAACTAAAATAGTTCTCTTATCTCTTTCTTAAATGATCTTATAGCATAATTTTAAAAGGTGATAAATTCTAATCTTCAGGTTTATCATAGTATTGAGACTATTGGGGAGCTTGGGTTATGAATCTATTGATTTTCATTACATAGTCTCTCTACATAGGAGACCATTGTAATGCAACGATCTCATTTTAGGTCGTTGTATATACAACGACCCATTTACTTTTTTAAAAAAATATGGTTTGAAACCGGAACCAACAATTCATAGTTCCAAGGGTGGAACCGGCCCTAAACTGGTCCCTCCCATATTTTGGTTCGGTTTGAGCTAGTTCTAAGTTTGATCGATTTCTGTCCCAGATTTAATTAGGCTAGATAAGGGCCCAAATCGGCCCATGGCCACCTTTACTCTTCATTTAGCTTTTATAGACATAACATATTTGCAACCATTTGCACTTGTATGAATTTGTCATTTTGCCCCATGTACTTCTAACTTTCCCAAATTAACACCTCAACTTGTCTATAGCCTATTATATAAACACAGCTTTTTGCACGAATTTGCCACTTTACCCCTTTTACTTACATGAATTTGCCTTTCTACCACTATGTGTATGCTGACTTATCATCCCACGTGTCTTGCCAACAGTGTAAGCAAATGTTTATATAATAAATTATAGACAAGTGGATGTGTTAATTTGATAAAATTTAAAGTATATGGTGCAAAGTGACAAATTCATACAAGTACAGATATCTAAAGATGAAATATGCCGTTTTTATAGGCAAATTATATCATGGACCCCTGTCTATATTTCCAATCGCACGTGCAAAAATTTTTTAAACGCACCAAAGTTGTTTTTCTTTTCAATGCTTTTTTGTTTAGCACAGCACACAGGTACTACTGTACATATAATTCCCCCCATCACCTTCTTTCACACTCCTGCACTAACATTATCGCTAACTAGTAGAGCCCAACTCCAAATATATATATATTTTTTAAATTCACATAATATCAAACAAAAAGAATTCTTTGCGCTGCTCAAGCAGGGTAGCGTTATGATTCTTTAGTTTTTTAAAGTTATAAATTTAAATTCATTAATTTGTATATATATTTTCATTAATTATAATGTATAGATTCATTTATTATTAATTGGAAATTCATTATAATTTTAATATTATTGTTTGTCAAATTCATTTGTTTATTTTTCTATCTAATGAACTTTCATGTTTTATCTTATAAACCTACATTATTTAAGTAATGAACCTATATTATTACAAGTAAAACTCTTTTTACTATAATTAAAAAATAAAAAATTGAATAATTTTTTAATGAATAAAAATTTTATTTTGATTAAAATAATGAATAAAAAATTAAATTCAACCACTGTAATTAATAAAATAAAAGGAAAAAATAATTTTTTCATAAATAAAAAATACTTTTTAATTTTTCAATGAGATTGAAAGTGAACCTACAGGTAAAAGTGAATGAACCTGCAAGTAAAAGTAAATGAACTTATAGGTAAAAATGAATGAACTTGTAGGTAAAGATGAATGAACATGCAGGTAAAACCGACAAGTTCATTGATCTTTATCTGCAAGTTCAATGAACTTGCAGGTGAAGATTAATGAACATGCATTATTTAAATAATAACCCTACACGTTTTATTTTATGAACATATATTATTTTAGTAATAACCCTATATTATTTAACTACAAAAATAAAAAATACAAGTAAAACTCTATTTATTATAATTAAAAAATAAAATTGAATAATTTTTTAATGAATAAAAAATTAAATTCACCACTATAATTAATAAAATAAAAAGAAAAAAAAAATTTTTGATAAATAATTTTTTTTTTCATTTCTATTAATTGTTTTAAAAAATAATTAAAATAAAAAAGAAAATAAAATTCATTAATATTATGCAAGTTTCATTGGCATCAGATATTTTTGTTTCAAAATCTTAATTTATACATCTTACAAATAGCTGCAAAGAGCTATAGTTGGTTTAAGGATATATTTATTGGGTGGGTAACTCATCTTATCATCCAAAAATATCCAAAAAAAAAAGATCGTGTTTTGCATGTTTTGCTAACTCACACATGTGTGATCCACACTACAATGTGAACAGGAGTGCATGGTATAACAACTGGTTTTTATATATCTTTTAAATATGGAATCTTATTGTATGGATATGGGCTTATTAAAGCCCGCAGGCGACAACATCTACAAAACCATTGGTCTCGTATTTTTCTAATTTAAGGTATTGTTATTTACTACATAAAATTAAAATAGATTTTAAATGACATATTAATCTTTTAAGTTAAATTCAACAATGAAAATTATGGGTTGACTATAATGGTTATATTAACATAAAAATTCCTAATCTATAGAAAAATATACAAAAAGGAGTAACTTCATATGGTGGTGGGTGGGTGGGAAATGCGGATGTAGCATGTGGGTTGTTAAATCGTTATTGACTTATCGGAACACTTTCTCCATTGTGGAATAAAATGGTGAGTTACTAGGCACGAATAATGGAAAGTTAGGAAGTAGCTCAGCCCCTGATGTGGATGGCATTATTATTGATTGTTGGGCTGCGCAAAGTGGACCTGCCACTATAGGTTTCACTTTATCGATGGCAGGCATTAAGGAGAGCATTTCCCACTTCTGGGTATAAAAATCAAAAGGCAGGTGCATGCAATAATTTATTGTGTCAACTTTTAATTACAATATACACCTCAATATAAGCCTATCAAATTAGTTTTTCTTAAATGCTTATTGCACTAATTTATTTGTCTTTTAATACATTAATTGGATTCTAACACTACACAAAAGTGTCATATTGGACCATCAACTATATCGCCAAATCAACATTAAATATTAATTTGTTTACTCTAATCTGAACTTTTTTTTAAATTAAATCATATTAAATTTTATTTTAAAAATTTTTTACAATTAAATCCATAAATCAAATAAAATTTTAATTTTAATGGCTAACTAATATTTATAATAATAACTAAATTTGGTAATTTTTTTAAAAATATATATATTACCTAATTATAATATTTAAGAATTTTAAGCTTATATAGTAATTTTTAGAAAATATTTTAAAATAATGAATTTTTAAAAAAAATTCAAAATTTTTTGGAATAAGAATTTTAAAAACTTTAGAATCACGTGATAAATTCATCAATTTTATTTATAAATTTAATTTTAATAGTTCAATAATAAAACTTTATTCAGCAATTTCATTTAATTGTTAACTAACAAAAATTATTTAAATTAATGGTTAAAATTGATGAATTATTTTTGAAATGTATATCACTTAATGGTAAAATCTTAAAAAATTTTAAGTGTATAAAACGTTTTAAGTAAATTTTAAATAAAATTTCAAGAAAATTTAAAAATAAAAAAATAAAAAAAAAATTAGTATGTAGGCTTAAAATTTTTCAAAATTTTATAATTATGTGGCATATATTTTTTTAAAAAAAATTGTCAATTTATTTATTAGTTTAAATATTTTTTGCTAGTTAACTATTAAAATTAAAATTTTGTTTGACTTATCGAATTTAATTGTAAAAATATTTTAGAATAAGATCCAATATGATCTAATTTTTTTTAAAAATTTCTTATTAGAAAAAAAAAAAAAAAAAAAAAAACTAAAGTCCAAATCCAATATTAACTTCGGGACATAGTTGAGCATCTAATTTAGCTCTTTGACCAATATAACATTAACATAAAAATAATAAAATATATTTTTTTTTTTGTAAATAAATGAGTGCATATAAATTTATTTTAAAAATAATTTAAATTTAATTCATTCGAAATTATACTTAATAAAAAAATTAAAAATATTTATAAAGTTGATATATCTATTTTATTTAAATATTTTGGGATGAGCATTAAAATATCATTTTGTTAATGTTTATTCAATCTGATTATTTTTTAATAAATTCTTAACTTTCTATTTTCTATTTCACATTTAAATTATTTTTTAATTTAAATTTATATACTTTTTAAAATTTTTAAAAATTAATTTAAAAATAAATTTTTTGATATTCACTCGATTCAATTTTAAAAGTATTTTCCAAATTTAGATATTTTTTCTTTAATGTTAATTCAAAACCAATT
This sequence comes from Mallotus japonicus, assembly GCA_949634005.1. NCBI lineage: Eukaryota > Viridiplantae > Streptophyta > Magnoliopsida > Malpighiales > Euphorbiaceae > Mallotus > Mallotus japonicus. The sequence goes on along the minus strand of CATIWK010637058.1, from coordinate 6,643 downwards.
GAATTTAAAATCCATTTTAAAATGTTTTATATAAATTTAAAATATAATTTTGAAATATTCACTGACTTCTTAAATTATAATTCACGAAAATTAATATTTTCTAATGAACTACTACGATAAATGAATAGTTTCTAGCAGTATTTACATAGTTACTTATCATACACTGAATATTAACTTATTTTTTAAATTCAAACAATAATTATAGAATATTATTAATACCAAAAACATATGAAATCTTATAGTAGAATTTTGAAAGTTGTAATTCAATTAATATAACAAAAATTTATATATCTGAAATTTAAAAAATTAATTTTTAATTTATTTGGATAGATATTTCTTTATTATTTATATTTCATATTTTATAGTTTTAAATTAAAATAATTTCATTAAAGTATTTAAAATTCTATATAAGCTAATTAAATCACATAAAAATATTAATATATTTTAAAAATATGTAAATAATTGAACATTAATTATGAAAATCAGAATTATTTTAGAATTTATTTTCTTATATCTAAATTCAAGCATCTACAAATGCACAGGCAAGTAATAACTGAAGGGACTAATGATGTGAATTGAGCAACGTTTAATTGTTTTTAAGCTAAAAAATAGATAAGAGACCTAATTTAACCTACTCATTAGTGACTGGCTTAGTTGTTGGATGGTGGGCCTTTGTAATTGGTCTTTGCTGTGTTTTCTTTGCTTGCTTAACTAAAACACTTTGGTAAATATATATATATATATATATATATATATTTTCTTGGGAGATGATGGCACAGCTAGTCATTTCTGATGGGCAAAGGGTCAAAAAAAAAAAAACCCTTAAACTTTTATGACAAAAACATTTAGCACCATAAATTAAAAAAAAAGTGTGAAAAAATTTCATAAACTTTTAAAAATAGTTCAAATAGACCCGTTTTTAAATTTAAAATATTTATCAATTAACATTTTATATTAAAATTTTATTTTAGAGTATAAAATTATTTTTTAAAATTAATTTACTCTTAAAAATTATTTATTTTGAAGCATATGCCACTTATTTTCTTAAAAAATAAATTTACATTAAAAATGACAAAATTTATTCAAAAGTGTAAGAAAATATCATTAAAAATATTAAACTATATATGTCTCTTCTTAAAAAATAATTATTATTTAAAAATATTTTTATTTTTAAGAATATTTAAAATTGACAAAATAATTTAAATCAATAATTTTTTAATGATATTTTAATAATTAATATTTAATTATTGATTAAGTGTATAAAATATCATTAAAAAATTATTGATTTAAATTATTCTAAACTATATATTTTTATTCTTAAAAGACAATAATTTTTAAGAATATTTTTATTTTGAAGAATAAAAATATTTTTATTTATAAAAATTATTATGAAATAGACTGCTTTTATGAATAAAAATATTTTTATTCATGAAAATTATTGCGAAATAGTATGCCTTCATGAATAAAAATATTTTATTTCTTAAAAATAAAAATATTCTTAAATAATAATTATTTTATAAGAGGAAACATATATAGTTTAATAATTTTTAATGATATTTCTTCCTCTTTTGAATAAATTTTTTCAATTTTAATGTAAATTTATTTTAAAAAAACTAAGTGACATATGCTTCAAAATAAATAATTTTTAAGAATAAATTATTTTTAAAATAAATTAATTTTTAAAAATAATTTTACACTCTAAAATAATTTTTTATAATAGAATGTTAATTAATAAATATTTTAAATTTAAAGTTTATGGGTTTTTTTATATTTTTTTTTAGTTTATGGTGTTAAATGCTCTTGTCATAAAAGTTCAAGAGTTTTTTTGTACTTTTGCCAAAATAGTTCTATTAATCACATTTTAAGGTTGTTCATTATTACGAACAAACTAATAAAAAAATTAAATAATATAGTTTAGTTTGGTTTAAATTTTAAAATAAATAATATATTATTGATTAAAAATATGATCACTTTTTTTAAAAAATAAATAACCAACTTTATATCAAATATTACCTAATATGAAGTTTAATTTAGTTGTTCCATTATTCATCTAAAACTTAAGAATTCAGAATTCGTTTAAGATGTCATTAAGATAATTAATGGTTTAAAATTTCATGTATAATTGTGTTTTATATATATATATTGGCCAAAGGTACAAATTGGATCCCGAACTTTAGGCCTAGGACTGGATTGGACTCTTATATTTTTTTTTGTTCCCATTTGAAACTTTATTGTTCAATATTGTCTCATATTGGACCTTACCCAGATGGAGGTCCAAATGGATGTTAGAAAGTGCATTACTGGATTCGTAGGACCCACCAAACCAGTTTGCCTCAGGTGCCACGTCACAGAAGACCACTCCACCACCTACCCCACTACCCAGCCAACTCTCGTCTGTTAGCCAAAACAGTTATCTCCATACCAAAAAAAAAAAAACACTTTCTGTCTCTCTCTCATTAGGCATATGGAAAAGAACCCCATCGAAACGCCGTTGTTTACACCGAAACCACCACCAGAGCACAAAAGCGCTGGTGGCAAGTTCAGAAAACCACCGTCACGTAGACCTCCTTCCATGCCATATGCTCGTCCACCGCAGAACCTGGCGCAACGCGGCGCTAGAGGTTGGCTTTCCAAGTTGGTGAATCCTGCTTACCATCTTATCTCCGGTGGTGATAATTTAATCTTTGTTTTGTTTTGTTTTTCTGTAAATCGGAGTCAGTCAAATTTAACTTGATCTGTTTTATTTTATTTTTTTAGATGAGATTGATAACTTACAAACAGAGGTGGAACAAGAACAAAATGTTTGTGGTAGTGATGCAAACGATGTCATTTTCCAAGTAAGTTTCTTGCGCAGCTCGAGTTTCATTATTGTATATGAGGCACTTAGGTTAATAAGAATGTTGTATTTGATTCGAAAATGTAAGACTAGTTTCAAGACAATTAGTGTTAAATATGACTGCGTAAAAGATTTTATTTATTGCAAGAATGGAACTAGATCATGAAGAAGCCGAAGCCGTCGGGTGTAGAACTCCCAGCCGCCGTATAAGACTAGTTGCAAAACATGCATACATATATTTCTGTATAAATACATATATACATCCATGTCCTTCACTTCTTTCATGAAATGAAATGCTGTTGTGGTAGAAATAACAAAAAAAAAAGTGAAAAGAGAGGAGAGCCATTAATTAATTTTTACCTAGTAATAAAAATACTGTAAGTGGGAAAATATTGTTTTCCTGTTCTTTATTAATGTTACCTTAACCATATGATCCCATCTTAGTAATTTTTTATATTTATATATTTTTTTTTCTTATTTTTGATATCTCTGTGAAATCTTCATGTTTGTGGTTTTGGATCTATGTTTCTTTGGTTAATTTTGTTTGATATGTTATTAGGAAGGGAAGTTTCTTGGGTGCAGAAATAGAAACTATGCTTGTTCTTCATCAATCAAATTCTTTTCAGCTGCAAGGTAGAGATTTAGTTTAATATAGTACTATGTGTGAACCTAGAACTTATTTTTTTGTCACTGTTTTCGTTGTTGTTTGATTGCATTATATGGCACTAGGGAGATGGTGTCAGGGAGAGAAAGCATTTCCATTGAAGAAAAGGAGAGGGAACTTAGAACGAAGATCATCGAATTATGATGAAACAACAATGGCTAAAGATAATATGAAAATAAAGACAAAAATGAACTAGAAATTTCTGCAATGTAATGGTAATAACAATAATGAAGTTGAAAAAGATAAGGGTCTTAAAGAGGGTGGTGGCATGGCTTGCTCTGACGTGGCACCTGAGGCAGACTGGTTTGGTGGATCCCACGAGTCTAGCAATGCACTTTCTAACGTCCGTTTGGGCCTCCGTCTAGGTAAGGTCCAATATGAGACAATATTGGACAATAAAGTTCCAAATGGGAATAAAAAAAAAATATAAAGGGTCCAATTCAATCCTAGGCCCAAAGTCCAGGATCCAAATTGTACCTTTTGCCTATATATATATATATATATATATATATTGGTGGTCATTAGAGAGGGAGGGGGTGGAGGGATTTGAACCCTCCCCCTCTTACAAGGGGTGCTAAGTCTCTACCACTAGACTAGTGGAAGATTGGCTATATATATAATTGAGTGGTTGTATCCATAATTTTGAATAGGGAAAAGGTACATTTTTGCCCTTTATATTTATAGCAAAGAGCACATTAGCCCGTTATGTATTTTTTGGCTCAATTAAAACTGAAATTTCTCTAAAACCTCACATTTGAGCACCTTTAAATAACTGCAACATGATGTCCGTTATGTTTGCCCAAGGTAGATTAATTAAAACTATAAAAAAATTATTATTTTATCCCAATTGAATTCTTCGATCAAACAACATTTTCTAATTTATTCGTCGGTCCCCCACATCTCTCTCTCAAAGTGCATTACTGTGTATTATACACTTGTGCTCTGTTTCTACATATACCCAAATAAATGCAAACAAACGCAGCAAAGGAGAGCTCAGATATAGTCATCTTGAACGATAATTTTACCTCTGTGGTGACATTTTGGAGATGGGGGAGGTGTGTCTACAACAATATTCAAAAGTTCATTCAGTTTCAGTTTCAGCTAACAATCAATAATATTGCTCTTGCCATCAACTTTGTTACAGTAGTTTCCTCTGGTAAAGTTCCCCTAACTACAGTTCATCTACTGTGGGTGAACCTCATTATGGACACCATGGGAGCCCTAGCATTGGCCATCGAGCAGCCCACTAATGACCTCATGATAAAGCCACTTATAACTATTGTCATGTGGTGGAACCTTATCCCTCATGCGCTGTATCAGGTAGCCCTCTCACTGATTCTATAATTTAAAGGTAAATCCATCTTCAGTGTGAATGAAAGGGTTAAGAATACCATCATCTTCAACATCTTTGTCCTTTGCTAAGTATTTAACGAATTCAATATGAGAAAGCTGAAGAAAAGGAAAATATTTGAAGGTATACATAAAACCAAATTGTTCTTAGTAATCATGGGACTTACCATAGTTCTTCAAGTGTTGATGGTAGAGATTCTGAAGCAGTTTGCCAGCACTGAGAGGCTAAATTAGGGGTAATAGGGAGCTTGCATTGTCATTGCAGTTGTATCTTGGCCAATTGGTTTTCCATAAGCAACCATCATCGCTACTGATAATGCTATTACTGTGTTAAGTGCTGCCATGGCTGCTCTGTAACATCCTTGACCCTAACCATAAGCATTTCATTTAATATATATGCATTGTATATAATTCACTTGAGCATATGCATCTTAAATCATTCCATTTGACTATGTGTATTTCACATTTTCTCATTTATTTTGTATTTATCAAAGTGCATTGCAATGGTATACTTGAATATGTATATTATAGGATGTACTTAGATTATTATAAATATGTAAGGAATTAATTGCAGTTGCCTTGTTTTCATGGAGTGACTGAATTTTTGTTAGATAATAATACTAATAATAATGGTGATAGTGGACATTTATGGAGGTGTCATTGTTTTGTAAAAAGAAAAAAAAGGGAAAGTGTTATTATATGGGATATGTGTCATTGATCTAGTAAAAAAAAAATAAAGGGGAGGGAACATTATGATAGAAGGAAAGAAAGAAAGAAAAATAAAATGTTAGAAACTTTACACAATTTTTATCTTCATCCATCGTCCTCTTCCTAAATAAAATATATACATATACCTAATTCCTTTCTTGTTTCTCTAAGTTCCCTAACTTCAATCTTCTTGATCCAGCCATTGATTTAGGTAAGTTAATTATTTTCCTTTTGAATTATGTTTGAAATTGTGTGATGATGGTGGAAAATGATTTTATAGCTGGTAAACTCTGTGTCAGAATAGAATTTTGCACCTCTATTTTCGTAGCTATAGAAGAAGAATTAGAAGAAACACAAAACATGAAACTTGTAGATTTATGTATCATCTTCATATTTGTAAAAGGTTTTTGTGAGATATTAACTTTGTAAAATTTTATGGAATTTTATTTGGGACTGGTTGAGGTAGCAGTTCCAGTAGGCTACCTGGTATTAATTGATTTTTTTAGGATGTTAGAGACTGAATTAGACAACATGATAAACATGAGTTTTGTTCATTTATATGTTATCTATAACCATGTGATGCACTTTTGTGAAATAATATGGGTGTAATGAAAAATCATCCTTGGAGTAGGACTGGTTTTGCTTGCTACATCTGCAGGCAGTTCAGTTTTTCCCATAAGGACCTTAAAAGCTGAATTAGATAAAGTGTAAAGCATGAAAATTGCTCCTTTATATGTCAGTGAAGTTTCTAAAAAATGGTTTTGAAATTGGACTTGTATAACTTGAGAAATTCTAAATTGATTTAGACCTGCTTAAACTATTTTTGTACAGAACACATGTCTGAATTCAAAAATTCACCATTTATTATGCAGAATATACATTGAGCTGAGTTTTGGATATGTGGTAGCCCTATGTGTCTAGGTTTTGTTAAAAATTGAATCAAGTAATTTGGAGTTGTGTGGTAAAAGTTATTCACTCCCAGGTCTAGTATGGTCAAGCTGCCTAACAAGGAGAAAAATATGCACAAATGTTAAGTTTACACATATTCAGAACATATCCCAATTGTATACTAAACATAAACAATC
>CATIWK010636836.1:0-11488 GCA_949634005.1 Mallotus japonicus | reverse complement strand
TATATTATATAATAATAAATAATAATTTATTGCCTTTGATTTATATATTATCAAAAGAAATTATTTAAAATGAATTTTAAAATATATGTATTATTGTATAATTTTTTTAAAAATAATTATAGGTATAAATATTATAATTATTTGATTATTAATTATAATTTAAAATAATATTATTTTAATTATAAACTATAAAATTTAATTATATATTTAATTTAAATGAAATTGCTTGTTATTAGTTAGTTTTAATAAGAGTAAAATAGTTTAAATAAATAAATAAATACAAATAAATTATCAACTGATAGGAAAAAAACTTCAAAATAAAACTTATCAAATTTGCAGTTGTTTTGAATAAAATAGCTATCAAGTACTAATTTTTAAATTTTACTAAATACTTAAATTGTAAATGATTAAGAAAAAATCTCTACCACTTAAAACTAAACATCCCCTAAATACCCTCAAATTTTTTGTATTATGTTTTTTTCATATATATGTTTGATTTAAATAATTGATATTCAGAAATTACAAAATTAGAAAATATTTGAATTAACGTGTGTATATATATATTGCGAATCTTGTATTGTTTATTTATTTATTTTGAACTAAAACATGTGTTTGGTTAAACAACCATTATAGGCAATATTTAATGATTAATACAAGAAACAACCTACTCCTTTCTAATAATTAAAAGTGTGGGTCCATAATATATCATAGCACAACAAAAAGAAATGCTAAGAAATGCTATTAGTCTTTTTTTTTTTCTTTTTTTTCCCCTTTGCTAAAACTAATTATATGTGATCACTTAAATTAAACTATTTTTCAAACCTTATTATCTCTGTTTATAATTGGTTAATATGATAATAACTCTACTTAATCAGTAGACTATTAATTATAACACAAAATGTATGCATTTTTATTTTCTAAGAGTTTATTTTTATTAAATTTGCTTGTCTTGTAATATTTTTTTGAATATTTTTTAATTTTAATACTGAATATATAAAATAGAAAATATTCCCTCTAAAGACCAAAATCCAATTAATCCTTAAGAATGTCATTATGATAGGTGTGGACATGCAACTGAAAAAGTTCAATGATTACTTCGAGTAGCTACATGGCAATTAACATGAACCATCGTATTTCAATTTGGTATAATAACACTAAAGAAAAATAAACCCACTTCGAAGCCACCCAGATTTAAAGAAAAGGAAGCACAATCAAATCTGCCTTGATGCTGAGTCAAAGTTATATGCATAAAACACAAATTGTCAACGCCCAATTTTCATGTTAGGTTTATTTGCATGTAAAGTTTCAATTTGTTTTTTTTTTGAAATTTTTGAATCTTACTTCAAAGAGATTTTAATATCTTTTATGGTATTTGATGGTTATATTTTATGAATTTTATATATTTTTTGTTGTAAAAATTCTGTTAATACTTCTAAATCAGACTCATTTAAAATTAGAAAGCCAATTTATGTCTAATCAATGCCAATTGGTGGAGTATAAATATTACATAACGTACCATCGAGTTTTGAATTTAAATAGCTTTGTTAACACGACCGAAGAATAACGGCAAAAAATTTTACAATTTTAGTAAGAGTTTATTTCGGCATTTTTAATTTTTAATAAATGAAAAATTCATTTTTTATAAAAAAAAATAATTTTTATCTTATTAATTTTTTTTTAATAACACATTGATTCAAGTCTTTGATCCTGGCAACTTAGATTTATAGTAACTCATGACCCTTTCCAAGCTTATCATATACAGATTTCCTTTGGTACATGCCCATTGATTCAATTGCGTGATCAATGGTGTAGTGGGTAGATTAGTTATCAAGAAAAGAAAAATGCTTATTTCAGAAACCTTGTTTTTTAGGGGGTTTTGCATGTGACATGCACCAGGATTACACCTCAAGTTAAGGCTTTGATTAGCTGTACACGAATCTTCATGGTTTTGGATTTTGAGTTAATTATTAAAATTGCTTTGTTGCCAAATTTTTATTTACATTATGAAATATACATGAGTTTATGTGTATTTATATATATATATTTAGTTTAATACCTTGAGTTATGTATATGTTAAATTGTTAAATGTTGATTAAGAAAAAGATATATATACATTTATTAATGATTTGATTTGGAGTTATACTTGCAAAAAAATACACCATATATTAATGGATATATTACCGAATACGTATGAATTTTAATGTTTAATTACATAAATTGAATTTAAATTTATGATGAAGTATGTTTTAATAAAATTTTAAAAATCATACATATTATTTAAGCTAAATTTTATCAATTAGATATCAAAATTGAGTTCACTGATATAATTTCTTTTTAAAATATTTATAAATTAAGGGTTCGATTCTTATCTCATTTATATTAAAAAAATTATCAATATATTTTGATACATATAAAAGAAAATTTCAAATTTTAATTTTAAAAACATCAAATAAATTCAAGAAAATACACTTATAAAATTAACTCGGCAAGAAATTTTTGCATAAATTGCACATATCAACTCAAAAATGCATTTATATTCTGAATCAATGAGGAAAAAAATTTGAAACTAAACTTTAGGCAACAAAGTTTAACTTGTTATTCCAAAATTTTAGTGTAATTTATATCCTATATTAATTATAGAGCTATTACACCATAGTTTACGGAAGTTAGGTATATGGATTGGATGAGGTAAAATCTGAAGTAAAAGAAAAGTATATGTCTAAGCCAATTTTAATGCTAAATGTCTTTGCATTGCAAGATACCATAGGTATATAGTTTCCACTATTTTGTCGGCTACAATAGTTATTTAAAGATTTGCTCAATCAATCTGCCAATTAAATTTGAGACATATTCTCTTTTTCTTTTATAAAAATAAATTGAGACTTCTTTGCCATAAATAATTAAAAATTAAAACAATATAGTATTAGTGGTCCATTCTTTCCCCACATTAAAAGTCTGCCAATATTGGTAAAAAAGAAAAAAAAAAAAGTCTGCCGTTAGAAATAATTATATATATTTTTGGGTGAATGAGTTATATTATTAGATTATTCAATTTTTAGTATATATTTTATAATTTATTTTAAAAAAAATTATAAATTTAGTTGCTAATAGAGATATCATATGATTTAAGTATTGATGGATTGCATAATAAAATAATCATTTTTTCAAAATTAATAACGACAAAACTTGAATCGTATATTTTAAAATATGAGATATTGCCACTTGATTTCTCTCACTAGCCAATTCCGTTAGTTTTTTAATTAATTATAATTACTAATATATGATATATGCAAGTGGTTTGAAGATAAAAACAAAATACATAGTTCAATTAATTCATGAATCATGATTATTAATTTTATCACACCTCATATTTATTTTTTTATATAGTTACCCGTACGTTATCACACTTCACACCTAATAATTTGAATTGATGATTTTTGTATTACCCATCTTAATCATACTTTGAGGAATCTTTTTTATTTTTATTATTGTTGTTCTTAGTATACTACTAGCCATAATTGATGCATTTTATGATTATAAAAGAAATCACCATGTGTGTGTGTATATATATATATATGTGTGTGTAATAAACAATTAAATTCAAAAAATTTGAATAATAAATTGAACTAGAGTAAATTTTAGTTTCACATTACTCCCTTCAAAATTTTTATTATGTTAATTTTTTAATTTAAATCTCAAACATATTTAATTTTATTTAAAACTAATAATTTTTATTTAATCATGATAATTCATTCGAATTGAACCGAATTCGAATATTTTTCAAATATAGTTAAGCTAAATTTAACTTAACCTAGCTGGATTATATATTTCTTTACATTGAATTTAAAATTTAGAAATTGATAATAAACATTGTAGCATAAATCCAATAATGCAATATTTGTCAATTTTTCTCCATTTAATTGAAAAAAAAAAAATGCTACCATAACCACAACGCATTATCACACACCACTTATCTAGTCATTTCAATTTTCATCATGCATGTGGTCCAATCCATAAAATTATTTATATAGTCACCATTATTTTTTCTTAATTAATCAATTAATTTAAAAATAATAAAACAAAATAGCAAATTTCCTACTTCTAGTACTATTTCATCCACACCCTTGAAAATCTTCCAAAGTACAAAACAGACCGAAACTTCCACTAAATTGAATACTTTCGTCCAAAATTGTACTTTACATTGAGAAATTTCTAAAATATAATTTTTTATTAGAAAGATTTAAATTTAGTTAAAGTGAGCTTTCCTTGTTGCTCTGTATATAAACAGCTCCTTATCATCATCTTTTCCCCTGAAAACAGAGAGAGAGAGAGACCGAGTCGACTCAGTTCCCGCATTTCGATTCGACTCGGATTCCGGTATTGGGTTCTGGGTTTTAGAACTTGCCTGTCTGGAGGTTGAGAGTGTGTGGGATTTTTCTCAGGTAAAATCTATCTTTTGATCTTGTCTTGTTTTTATCTCTGTTTTTGCCAATTGTGAGCTCTAATCTGATCTCTGCTTCTATGTTCTGTTGAGCTATCTACGATGTCGTTTTCTCGTCCGCTGCACTTGAAATTTTTGCTAAATGTAGCATTGTGCGAAATTTTTTTCTGAATTGCCAGGTTTTCGTTGATTTTTTTAATGAATTTTAGAGGATTTTGGTAGTAATTTATCAGATATTTTCTGTATTGTGTTAGATCCAGTAATTGGAAATTTTCGTTCTTTTTTCCCTTCTTGATCCAATCAAGATATGGTAATTAAAAGTTGGGATCTTTTCTTATTCAAATTGTTTGGCAAAAATTGTATTATAGTTGAAATTTAATGCTTACAGTTCTATTTTCGTCTTGTTTTGGAAGTGTAATTACAAGAAAACTGTTTGTTTTGATCTCTTTTCTGTGTTTGAGCAGTAAGTTTAGGGAAAACCCATTGGCTGTTCATCTTTGAGAATGTTAAAATTGTAGTCTTTTGTTTATTCTGAGCATGCCCATTGTGGGTTTTTTTACACCCATGTCTGAAAAAGTCAAAGCAGTTGGATTCTGTGTCCTTTATGAATCAGTAACCTATGGCTAATAAAACCATTCTCATTTCCAACTTGTTGTTTAGCTGGAATTGTTCTATTCAGCAGATCTATAGTTGTTACTGCAAAGCATGTTTTGATCTTTTGGTTTTATGCATAAAGAGAAGATAGGATTCTGCTGTTGAGAATGTTTTGTGTTCTAATCTGCATCAATCTGTGTGTTAAACTTGGGCTTAGTTTCTGACTTATGGTATACAGGTAAAGAAGGGGGCATATCACAATGAAGGCACTTATTCTTGTTGGAGGGTTTGGGACACGGTTGAGGCCGTTGACTCTCAGTTTTCCTAAACCACTTGTTGAATTTGCTAACAAGCCTATGATCCTGCATCAGGTATATATTTGCTTGTATTTTTTTTTTAATTTCCAAGTCTTTGAGATCCATGATTGATGAGCAATATGTTTTATGGAATCTTCAAACCCTTAGGATCTTTTAATTGCATGGCATGTGCTCTGCTTTGCCTTCTTCTTAATGGCTTGAGTTTGAGTTCCTTGCAGATTGAGGCTCTTAAGGCAGTTGGAGTTACTGAAGTTGTTTTGGCTATTAACTACCAACCAGAGGTATAGAACGAATCCCTCCCTTCCCTCTTGCCCCTGCATCATTTTCAAGTTAAATTAATGATTAGGATGCTGATTTAGATGAACTTTGTTTAGCTGCTTAAGATGGTGACTGTTGCTTTATTTCCTTGCAGGTGATGTTGAACTTCTTGAAGGAATACGAGACAAAGTTGGGAATTACGATCACATGCTCACAAGAGACTGAGCCACTTGGCACTGCTGGTCCTCTTGCTCTGGCTAGGGACAAACTGATTGATGAATCAGGTGATCCATTTTTTGTTCTCAACAGTGATGTCATCAGTGAGTACCCACTCAAAGAGATGATGGAGTTCCACAAAGCCCATGGAGGGGAAGCCTCCATTATGGTGACCAAGGTAAACACTCAACTCAACTTGCAATCATATTATTCTGTCAGTTGTTCCCTGGTGGATGTTTTGAAACTAAAGATGCTGCCAATTGGTTGAAATAATTTCTTTTTGTATTTTAGGTTGATGAGCCATCAAAATATGGTGTTGTAGTTATGGAAGAATCCACAGGGAAGGTTGAGAGATTTGTAGAAAAGCCGAAAATTTTTGTTGGCAACAAAATCAATGCTGGAATTTATTTGTTGAATCCATCTGTTTTAGATCGAATTGAACTGAGGCCCACATCAATTGAGAAAGAGGTGTTCCCAAAAATTGCAGCTGATAAACAGCTTTTCGCAATGGTCCTTCCAGGGTTTTGGATGGACATTGGACAGCCAAAAGATTACATTACTGGCCTGAGACTCTATCTAGATTCATTGCGAAAGAAATCTTCATCTAAGTTAGCCACTGGCTCCCACATTGTAGGAAACGTTTTGGTGGATGAGACTGCTAAGATTGGAGAGGGATGCTTGATTGGACCTGATGTTGCAATAGGTCCAGGCTGTGTTGTTGAGTCAGGAGTCAGACTGTCTCGCTGCACTGTGATGCGTGGTGTTCGCATCAAGAAGCATGCCTGCATATCCAGCAGTATCGTCGGGTGGCACTCTACTGTTGGGCAATGGGCTCGCATAGAGAACATGACAATCCTTGGGGAGGATGTCCATGTATGTGATGAAATTTACAGCAACGGAGGTGTGGTTTTGCCCCACAAAGAGATCAAATCAAGCATTTTGAAGCCAGAGATTGTTATGTGAGGTAATGGGGTTGAATTGTGTAGAATATATTTCTTCTTTAGTTCAGGGACAAGTTAAATGCATTTGGTTCTTTTTTTTCCTTCCTGTTTTTCTTGTTTCCAACTGTATAACACAGTTTCTTTTCAAGTTTGGATGATGTGAGTCATAGCTGCTGCTAAGTGTCTTGTCTGCAATTGGAGGGCATAAGTGTGATCCTGGTGTGAGAAATGTTGCTTAGCTATGTATATAGAAATAAACACTCAATTCCTCAGATTTTCAGTAATTTATCAATTAATGCTAAAATTCTTTGCTTCTTGTTGGTCATGTCCTGTTCTTTGCATTTAGTCCTGTTCTTTGCATTTAGTTAACTTTATACTGTAAAATTATTCTAAGTGAAGTGAGTGTCGGTGGCAAAAAAAATTATGAATTTTTCAGGTCTTCAAATTCTACATTATTTCCACTAGTGGATTTCACATATATCCAAGGACCTCCTATCATTTTAACCCCAAAAAAGAAATTTTTTTTTTCCTCTTCTTATTGTATATATTCTGACGGTCCCATTAGGCCTGCATCTTGTAGTTGATATTTCTGTGAGGAACAAGATCTTACACATGGAACACGATTCCCTCCATACTTTATGTGACAAAAGGTGCCATTTTTTTCCATGAAAACTTTAAATTATCAAAAGAATTTGGCTGATGGCATAATTTCACCCCTAAACTTTATCCATTTATTCCATAACACCTCTTAACTATCAATTTAATATATCATATCTTTTAATTTTTATTTTTCTAACTTATTTAATTTTTAATTTTTCCATTATAGAGGTGAAATAGATTCAAGTTATAAGTTTAGAGGTGTCATAAAAAAAATAATTTTATGGATGAAATAAGTTTAAATTTAAAATTTAGATATATAATATATAATAGATCTTAGTGAAAGTAATAGGGTGAAATTGATAAATTTAGTAAAGTTTAGGGTGAAATTGTGTATTGAGCCAAAGAACTTGCATCTTGATGTTATTATGCCTAGGAAATTTTGGGAATCAATTTGTCATTTCTGCTTTATCCAAAAGTCTCAACCTTACAGAGGATGGTGGATCATGACACTAAAGTGAAGGATAAGGACGTACACATGGTGGACCCAAAAGTGAAGCTGCATACATATTTGATATCTTCCACAATTCACATAAAATAGAGCCAGAGGCCATTTTAAATTAGAGTTGGGGACGTGACCATTAATATACATAAATATATGTGAAAGATATGGAAGGTGGAAATTGGGGACCCAAATTGATAACATTGTTGGCTTTCTGTGGTGCAAAATTCTGTTGAGGGACTGTAGTTTATCAAGTTCATTTCAAGGGTCCTGGCTAGCTATATCATTGTTTTGTGTTTCTCCTGTTAATTGCTTGTCCATTTCTTGCCTTAAATCAGTCAACAAGAAATGAAGTCATGTTAATTACATCTATAATCAACCATGCCATGCCACAAATTCTTGAAGAGCTTTTTTTTTTTTTTTTTAATAAGTGAAGGTCCCAACTAATCCAGATAGAAACAGATGAAACGATAAAAAGTATACATTTTTTCATACACAAACTTAAATTTGAAACTTTATTTAAGAACATTTAAACTTCTTACCATGTTCATCAAAATTTTATATTGATATTTTACCTTGCTTTGAAAACTTTGAGAAACCATATTAAGAAGCAAATGCAAATGGCATAGTTTCCATAAGGACCATCACTAAGATGCAACAATATTAATACACTACAGTTTAACCAAAAAAAAAAAAGTAGTGGAAGGACCAAAACATCTCTTAATTTGCCTCAATCTTGTACACTGCAAGAAAATAGGGTATTTGTGTTACAACACAAGAACGAAAACAAGTTTTGGTGTTGCAACACAATAATAGAAACAATCAAAACTTGTGGGTTGGATCAAGAATTTTGCTATAGAGAAGCCTGAGAAGGGATGATTCTGACATTTCCAAGAAAACTGGAAATATTCCAGAAATAACAATATTTACAAGGTAAAATGAAGTCAGTGTGATGGATGTTGGATGAGTTCATAATTATACGTTGGCCAAAAGCCAAAACATAACATGAGAAGATATGGCAAGAAGAAACCAGGAGATAAATGCAAAGGCAATGGAGATTTGGAACTTGCTGCATGGGTAATAGGGTGGTGCTTTGCAGTAATGCAAGTCTCTTGTGTACAAAATTGTGACTCCAGCAGATGCACAGGCTGCTGCAAGTGATAGAATAGATGTAACCTGAAATATAACTGCAATCATTAGAACATCATTTAGATGCTTATTGATGTATATGAATGAGAAAAGAGATCTCAAATTTCAGAAGTGGAACTAGAAGCATAAAATCTAGCTCTTCACCAGAGTGGTAATGCACGACAATCTACTGTGACAGACAAGTATAAAGAACTTGCAATATCTCTAGATAAAACTTAAAAGTAGTGCTTGGAAAAAAAACATCATGTATGACTTGAATTGGAATATGAATATCTTAAGGTCACCTAGATCGGTAACTGAAATTTTTGAGACATGATAGAGGAGCAGCCAGTAGTAAGAAAGGGGACAAGAAGGGATTTCAAACAATTCTCTTATGCAATTTTGCATTACCAAGAAGGAACCAAAGGATCTGCCCAATAAATTCAGTGAAATTCTCATGACCATAAAAAGCAACCTAGTACCTCACATAGACAGTATGAAAAGCTTGATAAGATGATCATCCACATCCATCTATTAGGCCCGCACCACATATAGCTATTAAGGAAAAAAAATCAAGATGACAAGGTGTTCCAGATGGTGGTCCTTCCTGATCAATGACAAATTTCTATTTGAGGGACCGAAGCTGGGATGGAAGGAAGACATAGGAAGAGGGAGCTAAGAACCATAGGACTTGAATCCACATTTGGTCTTGGTCTGTCAAATCTCACAACTGGGCTCTCCTACCAGGCAGTAAATAATCAACCCTAGCATGCAAGAGAAAAAATAAATACACCATCACCAATCCTAAGGCGTGGATGATTGAAACATAAATGCACAAGGCTTATTCTCCTGTTCAAGTGTTTTGCATTCTGTATCAAATTTCTCAAATTTAAAGCTTATTTAAATCATTGCCTTGAGAGGGAAATGTGCATACACTATTTCACTTAGCAAAAGACTTTACCAATCATTTGATGTTATAATTTTTAGTTGCTCTTGCAGTAGACACTTTTTCATCCTGTCAGTGATTTAATTGTTATCTGCTTACATGTACTTGTACCTAGATATGACTCTTGATTTGACAGACATCATGGGCAAGCATTTGTACAAATAAGCCTTAACATAAGTATAAAAATAACATACTTACCCAGTCACCAACAACAAATAAGCTCACTAAGACGGGATTTTGCAGGTTTCTCTTTGATCTCAAAGCATGCATATCAAGGCATGCAAGTCCAAAACTCCAAAGAACTTGAAGCCCCATTGATGCAATCAAATAGCTGAATTCAAAATACAAACGTAAAAACTATATTACCATCATATATATATATATATATATGAAAAATAATAATAATAATGCACTGTTAAAATGATGTACTAAAGAAACCATAAATAGTGAGTTCAACAAGCATGAGTAGCAGATGCCCCCTTGTACGTAGACTTGCACAGACGAATATTTAGATAGACATGCACATGGGCATGTCTTCAGTGACATTCAAACATTCTAATATCCCCATGCCATGAAATTGAAGTCCAAATTCTCACATAAAATATACATAGGAACATTGTTAGACCCTTAAGCCACCTGATGGGCACACATAGTGTTAGGATCTAGACCCCCCCAAAACAGTGAATCTCTTGAGGGATGAAATGAAATTGCCCTTCATGCTTATGGATAACCAGAACTTCATGGTCAGGAACACATAAAAAAAAAAAAAAAAGAAGGATCAACATATGAAGTCAATACCCCAAACAGAGGTCCAGGAAAACTAAGATTACCATGGAAAGTAATAGAATGAAGGCTGTTCAACTTTATATTTGTCTAGTTATGCCTGAAGGCCGTGAAGTCAGACAGAAATCTATATAGCTAAAAGAAAATAACACCCAATAACATACCACAAGAACTCCCACACCATTGAATCTTTACATAGCGTTACTAAATAGCAACAAACTGGTTTGTAGCTCTAATTTGGTCTCCCTATCAAACCCATCACCCTTGGGGATAGAACTAAAAACCAAACTTGTTCAATTGCTGTCAACTTCAATGAATTGAGCTACATAGAGAATATTGATTTGGCGATGCTGTCATGCTAAAGAATATAGAATAACTAAAATCACTGAATGCATTACATATCATCACACACCTACTGAAGGAACACACTTCTAATATATGGTCATGATTCCTTCTAGGTCCCCAGTCAATGGTATGATTTCGTCATGCTTGGTTCTTATTTTGCTAGATAAACAGACAATCCTTCCAAACCTGAAATATCATCTACACTCTAACACCTCCAAAAACCAGGAAAAAGAACATGCATTGCTCATCACAGATAGGTGCATAGTTTAGAACAGAAACTTGTTTGCAAATAGTCAAAACAGGTCAAAGGAAAGAAGACATTTATGAAGAGGCATCCTTCTCTAAACAGTTAATGACAAAGATAACAAAGTAAAACTCTCCAATAATATAACAGAAGCAGAACCTCATTGAGACACAGAA
>CATIWK010636758.1:0-11588 GCA_949634005.1 Mallotus japonicus | reverse complement strand
ACAAAAAAAAAAAAGCAAAATATAGGTAGAAAGACCTTTGATGAGATCAGGATAAAGGTCTGGAGCATTTTGGATCAACTACGGTTTGCATTTGCAAAATCGGGATGAAATTCACAGTACTCTGCAGTAGGGGTGTCAATTTGATCTGTTTTAGGGGGTTTTTTGACCGAAACCGAATTAACCGAACCAAATCGGAAACAAAACCGAAATAACTGAAATTTTCAAAATAAAAACCGAACCGAAATAACCAAAATTTTAAAAATATTAATTATTTTTATTTTTTATACATTATTATAATATTTTTTAAAAAAATTAGTGAAATTCGGTTATTTCGGTTAACCGATTTTTTGAGTATAAAAATAGAATCGAACCAAAAATTCTGTCTGTTCGGTTCAGTTTAAAATCGAAAATGTTAACCAAACAAATCAAACCGAACCAGTTCGGTTTGGTTTTCAATCCGGTTCGATTTTTGTACACCCCTACTCTGCAGGTAAACTGCAAACCTAGCACAGTACTCGAACCGGTTGGGGTTTCTTTGCCATTAGAGATCTTACTGCACAGTGAAGTGTGTTCGAGACTTTTTTCTGAATCCATGGAGAGAGAGAGCGAGAGAGAAGAAGAAGTGTGTTTTATTTTGGGTTATTTTTGAAAAATAATTTTGAAAGAAAAAGAGTCAACGACATTTTTATATATTTTTTGCTTTTTAAGTTATTCGTGAAAACTTCCCAAAAAAAAAAGTTATGGAAAAGTGAAGCAGGCCACGGTTATGGGCCAATTCACAAAGCCCTAAGAAGAAGATTTCAGAAAAAATCTCAACAGAACTGCCTTTATCTTTGGTCAAAAGAAAAAGTGTCTCTATCTGCTCAACAAAAGTACTCGCTACTTTCTAGGGTTTAAGAGCTCCTTCTCTGCGATTCATTTGCAGGGAAAAAAAAAAGAAAAAACTTTTTTTTCAGAGTATTATTACAGGACCGTAAATCTCCTCAAAGGTATGCTTATCAATAAAAATCACTTCTTGATTTTTCCTGTATCTTTATTCCCTTTTTTTTTTCTTGTAATCCCTGATCGTTAAATCAAGGTTCTTGATGCTTTGCTCGTCTCAAATCGATTCTTTTTTTGTGGGTCGATCAAAAGAGTGTGTTTTTCTCTTATTTGCTATATTTGTTTTATGCATTTTTTTATTTTTGTGATGAAAATTAAATTTTGGTAGAAATCAAGTAAATTTCTCATTATTTTTTTTTTTACATTTTTTTCTGAGTGAATTACGTTAAAAGGAGGCGTTTTGCTATCTGGGTTTTGTGTATTTGTAGATTTTGGTGGTAAAAGAAAACATATTTTTTAGGGAATCGAGCAAAGTTCTTATTATTTATTTGTTTGTTTTGGTGAATTATGTTGGTAGGTTGGTGTTTGTTCTGGTTGTGAGATAATGGCTAGGGTTTATGTGGGAAATTTGGATCCCAGAGTTTCTGAGAGGGATCTTGAAGATGAATTCAGAATGTATGGTGTCCTTCGCAGGTAATTTTTTTTTTCCTAGTTCTTGCTTTTTCTTTGTCAAATTTGATGCTGCTAAATGTTTTTTTTTTTGGGTATTTTGGGCTAATGATTTTATATGAATTAAATATGAAGACATTCTCACCTAATAAATTCTTTGGTATCAGATGTCATTAGTTATTATATATGAATATTTCAGTAGTGCATAGAGGTGTCTGTTTGGGGAATTGAAATAGTTCAAGTTTGCCTGGTTAATAACCAAATTATTCAAGTTGATTTTTCCGTAAAATTTCGCAGAATTGCATCAGGCATCAGGTTTATAATTTTGCATCAGGCATCAGGTTTATAATTTTGTTTTTGGTCATCTTCAATTTTGTTTTCCATTTAGTTTCAGCCTTGTTTCGTATGCTCTGAAACCTTAGAGTCCTACTCTTGGAATGGGATTCCAAATTTTTGTTTGTTGTACAAAGAATTCAAGTTCTATGATAGTTTTATATTTAGAATTTGAATTTTAGTGAAAATAACATCTATCTTTTTGTGTGCAGTTTCTAAATTTTATTTGGTTATCTCCAAAAAAATGCATTATTTCGATTTCCATTTTGTTTTCAGGTGTACTAAATGTGCATGTATTCACAATACTTCAACTTTAAACTAACACAGCCTTACAAGTTAAAAGGAGGATTGTATGCCTTTTTTTTATGCCTTCAAGTCTAGGAACCTGCCAAAATGTTTCAAATTGAGGGTGTGGATTGGGGATGTTTCGGGCTTGTACATTGATGAGTCTTTTGAGAAAAATTATGAATATCAACTGTGAATGGTTTGTTAAATTTTTATAAAATCGTGCAGTGTGTGGGTTGCACGAAGGCCACCTGGATATGCATTTGTAGAGTTTGATGATCGAAGGGATGCTATGGATGCAATTCGTGCTTTGGATGGTCAGTAAATTTTCCTGCCCTTTATTATTTGTGTTGATCATTTTTGTGGCTGCAATTTATAGAATTTCTGTTTTGGCATGTTTTCTCTTTTTTGAGTTTGTCATCCTTCACTCATTATTGATATTATTATTTCTTCCTTTCTGTTCAGTATATATGATTTTCTTCTGCTATATGCGAGAAACTATTTGAAGTTTTGTGTTGAGAGAGCTAAATGTTTTTTTTTTTTTTTCCTGCTAACTCTTCATGGTAAGCTGACCATTGTATTAGAGGACTGTGTGACCTAAATGAGGAATTCTTAGGAGAATTCTGCTGAGGTAGTTTATTTATTTTACAGGAAAGAGTGGGTGGCGTGTAGAGCTCTCCCATAATTCCAAGGGCGGTGGAGGCCGTGGTGGCGGTGGAGGCGGTGGACGCGGACGTGGTGGTGAGGACTTGAAATGCTATGAATGTGGTGAACCTGGTCATTTTGCTCGAGAGTGTCGCCTGCGCATTGGGTCTCGAGGTTTGGGAAGCGGGCGTCGGCGAAGCCCCAGTCCACTTCCCCGGCGCCGTAGGAGTCCGAGTTATGGGTATGGACGCAGGTGTGTAAATGCTTTTTACAATTTTTTTTTTAATTTCTCACCCTCTTATCTCCTGTATGGAGACACAAATCGCATGTGCCATGAAATCATAATCCATTTTCACAAAGCAACTAAACTTGTTATAAAATTGTGACACATATAATGCTTATTGCTAACGTGATCTTTATGCATTTTTAGTCACTCTTTTGAGTCTTGTTCTTCTTGCTAACTTGATCTTTATGCACTTTAATCATCCATGATCTTCTTGCTTTCATCACGGCTTGCCATTTCACAATTAATATGTACTTTTTCATTTTTTAAGCCTCGCTATCTTTAAGCTGATTGCCAATAGGGAAAGATGCTTATCCATCACGATATTGTTTATCTACATTTTTCGCTTTTTAAAATTTCTGTGCGTTAGGAGTTATAGTCCCCGTGGTAGAAGATCTCCAAGACGTCGCAGTCTAACTCCTCGCCGTGGTCGCAGCTACAGTAGATCTCCTCCATACCGTCATGCCCGCCGTGATTCACCTTATGCTAATGGGTATGTGGTTCTTCGATTAATGGTTATTTGGCAACAAAGTTGCAATTCTATATTTTGTTGGGTTCTAAAAATGTTGTTTGTGAGTGCTGAATTGATGAGTTATAATTTTTGATATACTGTGATAATTTTCTGCTGTTTGTCTTGTATCTGCAGAGAATAAGGCTGGAAGCTATAACTGAAGCAAGAATGAAAGGACATCAAGGAGGCAATATCTGCTATACTGTAGTGTTCTAGTAGGACAAGTTCATATTAGTTATGTTCATGTCATGACAATGAGGTTTGTTAGAAACTTGGTTTGGATGGCTTCATCAGTTTCGGCCACTAAACAAAGATGCTTGGGGCACTTTTATGTCGGCTTGCTGTCTCAGCTGCTTACTGAATCTTGGAGGTCTTGCTTTAAATTTCAACCTTATTGCTGTTTATAGTGCTTAATCTTGACTTATTATGGCAGTATTAATGTGTTTGGGGTAATATTATCTAAAATATTTATGTGTTTTGTTTTGAGGTATGGTTTTCGGCTAAAACGGCATCCTTTCGCCGCAACTTTACTGCATCTTAGTGCACACGGTTTTTCTCCATCTCTGCTTCTCTGCACGTTACCTACTCCTCATCGCCCTGCATGTTATACAGCTTGAATCACATGTTGAAATTACCAAACGTTCAGAAACTTGGTTGTGTACGACACTTTTTACTGCATTCTTCTGCAACAAAGCTTCTGTGTCCTACTTACAACCTTTACATTCTGCTAGCTGCTTCAAGAAGGTGAAGCTATACTTGTTGTTGACCCCATCTCTGCATATCTACATGTCGTCCATCATAGACTTAATGTTGCTTCTTCAAGTAGTGTTGAAACTGCAAAGCCTACACCCGTTCTTATGCTGTTTGCATCAACAAAGTGTCATCACCTAGTCTAGATCTCTACTTCTCATCCATGGGTTAAATCGTATAATGCCCTTCGTGTACTCTGTGTCCAAGCACAGGTGAACGACTTCAAGTAAGTCTGCATTGAAACCAGGAATCTGTTTTCCATGTTTTTCTTAGGACAAGGTAAATAGCTCCATGTGAGTGTTCAAGGAAAGGATTTAAAGATTTAGCACACAGTGATACAATACGGCTTCTCCTGTTTTGGTGCTTCGTAAAATTTTTGTACTTGGTTCTCAAAATTATAATAATGCCCAAGTCAGATTGATGAGAAAAGGCAAATTAAATTACTTATGCCCAAGTCCTTGGTGGCATGAAGGACTGTGAGTCCTCCCTTTTTAACATATATTTTTATACCTTTTCTTTTTATTACTATTCTTGTCATGTAACTTTATATTGGACGACTCCCCTATTGAAAAAAGGGAAAGAAAGAAAGAAAAAAAAAATTATGTCAGACAACCGTGTGCTTGCTCTTTTAATGTTATTTATGTTTGAAAATGTTATGGGTTAGATGCAGTTAGAATGCGCTCTTCCAATTTCAATGATGGTCCAGTAACTGCTAACGGCTCTGGTAAGATTAGGAATATGGCCAGCTTGCAAGTCCCATACTTCAATTTTGTGTTCCATTGCACGAGATTTTTCCACATCTGGATGTGCAGGGTCCTTAATGTCCCAAATTTCCAAAGAACCGTTAAACAAGCAAACATAAAAGTCCTAGTCAAGTCCACCCTAATCAACCTGCACTAGTACTATATCGCCATAAAAGACAAAACCCTAATCAACCTGCGCTAGTACTATACCACCATAAAAGACAAGACTTTGTACTGATCATCTTAAGAATCCTTCAATTTTGCTTGGCTTGAGCTTGCAATTGAAAGCGCATGGAAATGGAAAATATCCTTATAGCAAAGAAGCATAAGTTGAAGATCTCTGATATTCTCAAAAAAGCTCTAATGATCTTTAGCAAAAACACCAACTTTTTATTCTTTACCTTGTTAGCCAATCTTCCTTTGTTCTTCTTCTCCGTTTATTATGAAATTTTCCTGGAAACGACCATCGTTGAAGCCGTAGAGATTCTAAGAGTACCACCTGATGATGGATATTTCAACTCTCATCGGTCAAGCTTCTACATAATACGGCAACTGCACCAGAAACTTTCCCATAAATTGATTCAGCTATTTCTACTTTTTGTTGTTCCCCTTCATCTCCTTGATCTCAGCACTATGCTTGTGATTGTTAATGTAGCATCAAAGATATATGCAGAAGGGAGATCGTTGACCATCAAAGAGATGGCGCAGATGCCGATTCGTCACGAAACATTGAGAAATGCTTTCATCACATCAATATATGCTGCCTACTTGGGAACTTGCACTATACTTGGATTTGTATGGTTGCTAACAAGCTACTGCGTATTCTGGAGTGACATTGATTATAGTGCATTTTTTGCTAGGATTTTTGGGGTGGCTTTTGTACTGCTGCTAGCAAAGTACCTGGAATGGAGTGCTTGGTGGAATATAAGTATTTTGGCATCAATTTTGGAGGAAAAAATATATGGGGCTGAAGCATTTGCTCTAGCAGCAATTTTTGGCAGGGGTAACAAGCGACAAGGATGCCTCTTGACACTCGTTTTCTTTGCTTGGCAGCTTCTTCTAAGGTTGCCGTGCATGGCTACTCGGTGCTATGAAGAGGGAAGAGAAACTCTAGTCCAATTGGTTTTGTTTTGCATTGGCAATGCGGTAAAGTGGGTTGCCTTTTTGGTTTATTTTTATGACTGCAAGAGACAGAAGCTGGAGAAGATAGTTAACGAACAAGTATAGGGATAAGATTAAGCAAATTAGTTTGAGTTTTCCTTTCAATGTCTCCATAAACCTTAGTGAATTATCAATAATTATGCTGTAATTGAACTTGGTATATGAAAAGAAAAATTAATTTCTCCCCTACTAAAGTTCTTGTCCCTCCCTCTTCTTCCTTTCCACTTTCCAGCCAAGCTCCTGATCATACCCAAGTAGGGGGATATTATAGAAGAAAGCTCGAAAGAGCAAGGCAGCAAGCAACTAAAAAGGAACACTTTCCTCAGCTTGACTGAATTGCTATTTTAAATTTTGCATGCGCTCTTGAGTCATGACTACTCATAGTGAGTGGAGAAATAATATTTTTAAACTCCAACAATGAAAGTACGAGTTCCTCCTACTTAAACCATGATATGAATATAAAAAACAGCTAAAAATCTCAAGACTTGTTTCACGGCTCATTGCCAGATGGACAATTTTCGCAAGGATGAAGGTCGACGCAACAAAAAGCTTGAATCCTGCGCCTTTAGTGTTCTTCAAAATTTCCTTCATTTAGCTTTTGCATCAATCACCTTCTTTGCGAAGGATGGCAAACAGAAAGCAGCAGAATGAATCTGGAATTAGAAGCACAAGTTATCATCAGAACATAAGAACATTAAAATCATGCGCAAGTTCAAGTAAAATTCAACTGCCGCATAACATGGAGTACCTCTGAATTGTAAAATTTCAAGGGTCTTGTTGACTTGCTATCATTAGCATCTATGGGATTGACTGGATGCTTAAAATCAACAGAGGGTCCCTCAGTAGAGCAGAGCATGAAGCCAATCACCCCACTAGAACAGAATAAAAGCACTGTCAATAACATAATAACTAACATACACAATATGCTTAATCCCATGTAATTCTCAAAGTGGGAAAATGGAGAAAGAACACAAGGGCCATCCAGTTCTGCATGATGCACAAAAATGTCAGGACGACGAAGGGAAGAGGAGAGGAATAAATAGCAGGGAATAAGAGCAAACCTTGGATAAGTTGGAACAGTAGTCCATGCATAGTTGACTGAGCCTTTAAATATCTGGCGGCAGTTTGCTACAATATCTTCAATGATGTGCATATGAAGCCATATACTTTCTGCCTGGGTGCACACAACCCCACCAGGCCGAAGAGCCCTTGCTACTGACTCAAAAAAGGGCTTCTCGAAAAGCTCTTGTGCAGGACCTGAATGATCAGATGCAATGACTTGCATAAGAATCCATAACTCCTGTGCTTTCATTGATGAGTATAAAAATACAGCAGATTGTTAGGGATATCAATACCTATCGGATCAGACGAATCTACTATAACTGCATCATAAGTTCCCACAGGAGCATTTTTCAAAAATGCAACCCCTGTAAAATTTGATGAAAATTCCAGAAATTTATTACTTACATGACAAAGGGAAGATAAAAAGGGATAAAACAAGAAAGTGGTAGTTCATACCATCTCCAACATGGAGGGCCACACGGGGGTCCTCATACCCAACTGCTATATCAGGGAAAAATTCTTTAGAAACCTGGAAAACAGTATGCAACACCATTAAAATTGAGACTGTGTTCAAGCATAAATCTGTTGGGTTCATCAGTCCACAAAATTGGAGCCTATCTGAGAAAGCAACACAATAGATAGCCAATGCAAGAAAGAAAGAAAGACAACTCTTCTATGGAAACAAACCCTCTGACAAGAACATCTAAGCATAGAAAACCTGGAAATGCTCAAAAACAAAAAAAGAAATCGTTAAATCTCCTACTCACATCAACAACCATCTTGTCTATTTCACATATGTCAATCTTCTCGACAGAGGAATGCCGAGCCACTTCCCGTAGGACCCCTCCATCCCCTCCACCAATGACCAAAACCTGAAGCAGAAAAAATAAAGTGAAGAATTGATGAGACAAAATAGATAAACCATGACAAGACATCTTTTGTTGCATATCATGGATACTATTTTAAAGGAATCTAGTACTTCAACAAATTATGTCCCTTCAACCAATATTCGACAAAACTGCAATTTGATCCAAGTAAAAAAGGGGTGGACCTTGGATTCTCAATCTTTAAGATTCTCTTGTTCTTCCTTTTCTTCTAAGTTCTTAAAGGCGCATATGATTCCAATAAAACAGAGCAAGTACCAAACCTAGTATGTACTTAATACCTCATAACAGCAAGCAAAGACAATCAAAACTCATGCAACAAATTGTTCTCTTTAATGTCTCATCTGCCTTAGACCCTTAACCAAAAAATATGAAAATATAATCTTCTAGTCTCTTAGACTATGCATGTATAAGTAATACTCATATGAACTAACACTGCATTATGTAAAATCTCAAACATGATGAAATTCATTACAAATCCTAGGAGTTTTGGTAAAAGCTTTCAGTTTGGAACACAACACTAGATCAGGTAAGTAAATAATACTTATCTATCTTAAAGCATGTCAATTTGATTCTTCTGATAGCATAAATACCTTCTTTGGGTTTGGTATTGAGCAAAGTGGGAGGTGGGTTATCATTTCTTGATATGCGCATTCATCCCTCTCTGTGAGCTGAATCACCCCATCCAAAACAAGAACCTTTCCATACGTTGATGACTGTGAGGCATACAAAAATACAGTTCTTAAATATGCATATATTTATATGTGGTTTGTTGCACCATATGCGTGTGCAAAGAACAAAACATTGAGATGTTTCTTGAGCCTCAATCACCTGAAAGACCATGACATTCTGGTAGTCAGACTTCCCTTGAAATAAGATCTTCTCCACTTTTAAGGAATGTGCCTCCCCTACAGATTCCAAATTAGGATATTTTTCAAAAAAATATATAACACGACTGACAAAGGATGGCAACTGGAACTGGCTTCTATGCGAAAGAAAAAAAAACATGTTTCGCACACGAAAAAGCACCAAAAAGAAATGCATTAAGGACAAATAACAGAGTGAACAATTATAAACTCCAATCAAAATTGCAGGCCACCTAAAATCTACCTTAAAAAAAATAGCAGATGAACTTAAATTAACGTAAAGAAAAACAGAATAAGGGAGGCACCGGGATTGTAAACCAAGCAAACACAAAATGTCACATTCCTAATAAAACCAAAAGCTGCAAAAAAACTTGTAAGACTCACATGAATTTCACAAGCTCACCTCGCTCAGAAAAAGAAAACAAACAAGCCTCAGAATAACCAAACTAATTATAGAATATCATAAATTCACTCTTACGGTCACTTCAACTGCAAAAAACTCATGAATTAGATTATTTTCTTAACAAATTAAGGGGAAACAAGGCCCCAGGCCAGCAGTAAAAGGGTTATAGAGACATATGATGGAAACAAATATAAACTCAAAGTTTAAAGTATTCAAAATAAAAACTAGAGCAAGTGATTTATTGTCAGTATATGATCATCATTAGCCACCCAACAATATATTCTGGCTCCATTCTAGCATGGAATCTTTCTTCTGTATAGAGGGCCACACACATTTGACACATATAGTTCCATCCACTGAAAATAACAGCTAAAAAGGCTTTCTTGCAGCTGTTTTAAATAGTGATTGAAAACCTAAACTGGTGCATAAAATAAAACAAAAAGCTCACCATACAAGCCATAATTAATAGCATTTTTTAACCAAAAAAAAAAAAAAACTCACAACCCATTAATCATATATTGAAAAAAAAACACCCAGATAAGAGAAACACGCAAGGATGCTATGAAAATAAATACCCAGAATTCAAAAACACAAGAAAAGCACATAAAGCATAGAAATTGAAGAAAGAAAACATACCAGGCCACATTGGGCTAATCTCAGAGAACCAACCAGGAATAACAGAGGATAAATAATCATTATTAGTATTGGTATTAGTGGCACCATCTGTCTCCATAGCTACACTAGCAGTAGCAGTAGTAGCAGCAGGGACACCATTTACAACCTCTAGTTCATCTTCTCTTGGCCTTTTAACAGGCAAATCATTATTAGACAAAACAACACCAACACTTTCTTCTTCAGCCATAATATCAATCACCGTCTCTAGAAAAAAAAAAATCCAAAAACCCCTTAAAGGAAGAGAATTTTTTTCAGCAACAACAGCTGAAGAGAAGCCACACAATTTTGGGTTCTCGCTTTATATAAAGAGATAAAAAAAAAAAAAAAGCAACAAAGAATATGAGAAATATCTACGTAATTAAATAATGAAAAAGAGAGTAAATTGGGGAATAATAGTGTCACGCAAAAGGAATCTGCTTAGCAAAGACGCGTAGTCTCAGCTATGCTCTGTTCTGTTGTTGCTCTGTTTTTATGGGGAAGATGGAAGAAGGAGAGAAAATGAATGAAAAGGTGTCAAGAAGAGTGGCTATGTTATGTATGGTATTAATGATGATGAAAAAGTACAAATATAAAATGATAGGGCTCTCAATTAGGGTTAGCAACTTTGGGATGAGAGGTTTTTTATTATTTTTTATTTTTGACAACCAAAATTAAATATTCTTCAAAAGTATATGTGATTTTATGGAAAACATTTATTTTGGTATATAAAATTCTAGACTCGGTTTCCAAAAAAAAAAAAAAATTCTAGACTCAAAGTTTCAAAAAAAATAAAGAAATAAAATTCTAGACTCAAATTTTTATTTTTTTTTTTAATTTTGGTTAATTAAAAACTAAATTAAATTAGTCGGTTTCATTCTTTTTTCTATTTGATTTTGACATGTTAAAAAATTCAATCAGTTTAAAAAAAATTTAATTATTAAATTAAATGATCACACCTAACGTGATTTTAGCTTACTGAAAGTTGTTTTCTGAGGAAAAAAAAAAAAGCTTTATTGAAAGTTGCACTTTTTTTTTTCTAATGATATTTGAAATAATGGTTAAATTCTGTGGTATTTTTCGAAAATTTAAATTTAAATTTTCTATTCTTTAAGGGGATGTATTTAATTAACACTTTTTAATACTTTGATAAATTTTAAAAGTTATGGGGTATTTAGGGACCGTTTGGTTTAGTTTTTTGAGGTAGTTGATAGATATTTTTCCTCAATCAGCTACAATTTAGGTATTTGGTAAAACACCAAAATCAGCAGCTGATAGCTAATTTTATTCAAAACAGCTATTGATTTGAAAAGTTCTATTTTGGAGCTTTTTCCAATCAGTTGATTGCTGATTTGTATTTCTTTTTTGTTTAGACTATTTTACCCTTATTAGAAATAACTAATAACAAATAACTTCATTTAAATTAAAATTAAATGTATATAATTAATTTTTTTATAGTTCATAATTAAATAAATATTATTGTAAATTATAATTAAATAATTATTATATTTATACCTATA
>CATIWK010636719.1:0-10497 GCA_949634005.1 Mallotus japonicus | reverse complement strand
CCTCTGATAGGGCACATGTATGGTCCCTTTAAGCACATAGAGATTGGCTTTTCAAGTGAGACCTCGTGTCTTGCATTGAAAAAACCTATATATATAGGGTTCTTCCCACTTCCCACATTTCCTGGAATATGTACTTCATGGGCAAATCATAATTTTCTAACATGCAGGTCAACACTTTAATTTGCAGGCAAACAAAGAGACACACTTTGTTTTTTACCCTTCCTACTCATTTCTACAAGGAAAATGATTTATGTCATTAGTAGCTACATGAAAAGTGTTGTCCATGGAGAGAGAAATTCTTTTTATGTCATCATCTCCCAATTGATTAGCCCCCTATATATGGGGTCAACATGCCATTTTAATTAAAAAAAATTATCTTTTAGTGTCATGGACAACACTATTTATATCACTATTAGTGACATATATCATTATCTTTTTATAATCATATGACACTTTGACACTTTGAATCTCATTTTCATTTGGATTTTTTTTTATTTTCCTCTGCATGGGCTGAATTCAAGCTCTAATTAATGGTGGTCCATGATTGAGGAATTACACATTCCCTCCAAATTTCTAAGTTATAAGACAATATAATTAGCCACATTTATAAAACAATTTCATTGTTTCACCCGGCAGAAATCAATATCAATTTTCACTTTTAGAAAAAACAATAAAGAGTTTTCAAAATGCACAACCAATTAATACCCATCACTCAGAAAAAATATTGTATACTCCATTCAAGGAATTAACATAGGAAAAAATCAAAAAAAAAAAAAAAGAAGAAAAAAAGAAAGAAAGAGAAGTGAAAAGGAGCTTACAAATAGCGACCAATTCACCATCATTAGTGAAAGCTGTAATTTCACCATCATTAGTGAAAGCTGTAATTAGAGGCTTTCACTAATTAAACAAACATGTTAATTACTATCTCAGAGAAATTTTAACAAACATGTTAACTACATATATCTATTAGCTACTACTCCCTCTATTCCTAAATAATTGACGTTTTAGGAGTCTATTTTTGTTCCTAAATAATTGACATTTTAAGTTATCAATGCATTTTAACTACTTTTTCCCTATTTCACCCTTATTTAATATAAGAGAATTAATTGAATAGATATCTACTTATTTTGGAACTCTATACAAAACTTAATTGATTGAGGGAATTGTTATAAGGGTAGTATAGTATTTTACACATATATTAATTACATTTCTTAATCTATGTGCATAATCCTTAAACGACAATTAAAAAGGAACAGAGGGAGTAATTCACAAAATATCAAAACCCATTCATATCTAAACACCACAAATTAATAAATCCAAATTCTAAAGTTAAGATAAAAGAACGTTATATCTAAAACCAATAAATTCATAATAGTAACATGCTAATTTTGCAGTGGTGATGCTACTATCACTTCAAGGAGGCTTGAAGTAGCATCTAAGATTTCTGTAACAAACAACTAAGACAAGAAATCAAAAACTGTATCTCAGTCTCTGAAAGAGCAAACAAAACAGAAATTCAAATTGGATTTGCTAATCAATAAAAAAGAAAAAACCAAAAGAAATAAAGAAGAAAAAAACTCTTCGTGGTCGTGGGGTTGCAACCTTGGGACTTATTGCTCGCGAGAGAGAGAGAGAGAGAGAGAGAGTAGTTGAGAGGTATATATCAGGGAAGAATACAAAGAAGAAGAAGACGTTGCTCTTGAGATAAGGAGGAGACATGCATGTAATTATTTTAAAAAATAGGTATTTGATGTTATTGGTTTTCATTTTTTTTTTTTTGAATATTTTTGTCAAAAAAAATCTTGAAAAAAAAAAAATTTATATCAACAATATATCTCAATCAGCTATACCAAAGGTCCGCTCAATATTTTGCTCTATGGTGGCTACTCGTGGGATTACAAATTGGGTATGTTGCTCAATAGATAACTTGTGTAATTAAAGGATAGTGACTCGCCATTATGCAAATAAAGACAAAATTTTTCTTCAAAATTACAGTTTTATTCTTTATTTTTTATATTATACAAAATAAATTATATAGTAATTTTTTGATAAAAAAAATCGGACAACAAATTAAAATGATAAAGGGACAACTAATTAAAAAAAAAATGGGTGAACTCATGTCTGGATGTAAAGAATCATGTCCCTTGACTAATTTAACTCTTTCCTTGTTCATTTATTATTTTGTAATTTTTAAATTAGCTCAAGGGCATTTTTGTAAAATAGTGCAACCAACTGCCACATTAATCTTTGTTCATAATTTAATTAGGGATAGTGATATATACCTATCGTGGGCTGCCACAGAATAAAAACATTTTGGGGGCAATTTATATTAATTAATTTTTTTTAAAATTTTAATTTTTTAATAATTAATTAAATTAATGAAATCTTAAACTTAAAATGTACTGGGTGTTTTTCAAAAAAAAAAAATATATACTGAGTGAATTTGTCATATAATGATTTAAACACTTATATTTTATAAATAAATTTTTTATTTTTTAATAATATAATTATAAAAAAAGATATTAAAATAATTTAACACGAAAGGAGCGACGTAGATCGACATTATCCTTTAATAAATAATGTTAAAGCTATTTACGCAAGTACCCATTAAAGGATATAATGTTAAAGCTATATATGACTCGTCATATAATGTTAAAACATTATCCTTAACTCTTGACTTACATAAATGCAAGTACCCAGTACCCAGACAACTTGTCCATACAGTAGTAGCCACTACCAAGTACCCATACACTTCTCTCAATTTCGTAAGCTCAAACTTGGCATTGAAGATTGATGGCAGATACAAAAAGCTTAAACCATGTATCCATGTTCCCATGGTTTGCTTTTGGCCATTTCACACCATATCTTCACCTTGCTAATAAGCTTGCTGAGAGAGGCCACAGAGTCTCCTTCTTATTGCCCAAAGGTGCACAGTCAAAGCTGATCCAACTCAACAAATATCCGCATCTCATTCACTTCTTTCCTTTGATAGTTCCTCATGTTAATGGCCTTCCTCTTGGCGCTGAAACCTGCTCTGATGTACCCTTTTCTCTTGAGAATATTCTCTGCACTGCTTTTGATCAAACGCAGCAACAAGTTAAAACCATTTTAGGCAATATCAAGCCTGATTTTGTGTTCTACGATTTTGCTTATTGGGTTCCTGCTTTAGGACGAGAGCTAGGCTTCAAGGCCATTGCGTACAGTATTGTATGCGCTGTTGCACAAGCCTTTTGCGTCCCACACTCTAAGAAGATTACCGAGGACATGACTGTTAAAGAGCTGATGCAGGTACCTTCTGCCTATCCTTCTTCAACTGTGCTACCAAGACCAGATGAGATTCACCGTCTACGGCTCCTGCTTGCCATGGAGTATGGAAGTGGGCTCTCTTTTTATGAGCGAATTGTCACTAGCAGCAAAGAAAGTGATGCATTTGCTATTAGGACTTGCTATGAGATTGAGGGCCCTTTCATTAACTATCTAGCACAGCAATATTCAAAGCCAGTGCTGGTAACAGGTCCTGTCTTGCCTGAGAAACCCATTACAAAGCTCGAAGAGAAATGGGATAATTGGCTAAATAAGTTTGAAGCAGGTTCGGTGGTGTATGGTTCCTTTGGGAGTCAGGCCATACTAGAAAAGGATCAATTTCAAGAACTGATTTTGGGGTTCGAGTCATGTCGTTTGCCATTTTTTGTGGCATTAAGGGCACCAAGTGGATGCTCAACCATTGAAGAAGCATTGCCAGAAGGGTTCGAAGAGTGAGTTAAAGGGAGAGGTTGTGTGTATGGAGGTTGGGTTCAACAGCCACAAATACTAAACCACCCATCTGTTGGGTGCTTTGTTAGTCACTGTGGGTCTGGTTCAATGTGGGAATCCTTGTTAAGCGACTGCCAAATAGTTCTAATACCGCACTCATCTGACCAGATTCTATACACGTTGTTGATGGTGGAAGAACTGAAAGTTGCAGTAGACGTGAAGAAAGAAGATAACGGGTGGATTTCCAATGAGAAGCTGAGCAAAGCTATTTTGGATGTGATGAGCAATGGCAACGAAATTGGTGTAGACGTAAAGAAAAATCATGCTAAGTGGAAGAAAATGCTATCATGCAAAGACACGCAGGAAACAATTATCGACTCTTTCATTAAAAATCTGGAAGCTCTGCTGTAATATGGAACTTGGATACGTTCAAAATTGCAAGCGTTGTTGTGCAAGTGATTTGTTAGAGTCCGTCGTCCATGATTGATTTTTCTTTCTTCATCTTTTTCGTCTGCTTATGTTTCTTTGGTAGCTTGGAGTGTGTATCATCAATTTGCCCTTTCGATTAAAAATATATATTTTTTAAAATAAATAATTAAATAATTTTAATAAACTAAAATTACAATTTAAGTAAATATAACTTAAAAATTAGTAAAATAGTTTTATTTTATTATTTTTATTAAGAGTGCGTATATATATATATATACATTTTTATATGTATAGTAATAATAATAATTGAATAAATAAAATAAAAAAAATAGAAAATAGCTGAAAAATGTATTAATTAGACTAAAAGGCATTTTTTTTATTCAAAGGAAGAGATTATATTTTATATGTAATTGAATTATAGTAATTTACATAAAATAGAACATGTGTATTTTAAAATAAAATTTTTTATAGAAAATATTGTAAATTTTAATAACTCAACACATAAATCTTTAGAAGTGAATGATAAAATACAAAGAGGGACATTATGTATATATATATATATATATATGGCCCCCAAAATGTGGCTATTATAATCTCTTATCTTTACATAAAATATATTTTTATATTTGGTGTAATTAGGATAATATATATATATTTTTGTTAATAGAATAGTCAGGCAATTTAAATCTAAATGAACCTCACAATTTTTTCTAATTAATTTTATAAATCAACAACTACAAAATATAAAATTTAAACTTTTAAAAATAATTAGTAGAATAAAATAAAAAATAAACTGTAAACTTTTAAAAATATTCAGTAGACTAATATAAACAATATTTATTTATATGTTTATGAAATATATAAAAAATTAAATTTTAAAGGGTTGGTAAAACATAAAATTTTAAATGGAATAGAAAATCAAAATAAGTTAAGCTGTCAATTTTAAAATATTTTTTGAGTAAAAAGTTGAAATTTTAATAATTTTATACGTAAAGTTTTAAGTGTGAATACTAAATAATAAGGTAGGACACTTGTCAAATTTTGGATTAAATGTTTTAGAGTTCAATATTTATATGAAAAATGATTCTTCTCATAAGTAGTGACTATCAAAGCAATTGAATGGTATTTTCTGTATATTCAAAGAATACAAATACAAGGTATATATAGGCCGAATAGTAGCCTATGTAACAATAATAAAACAATACAACAATACAATAATAAGGTGATAAACATAAGAAATAAACTAATAACAATACAGTAACAAGATATTACTGTCCTTTAACACCCCCTCCCCCCTGGTGCAAATCCATGGTAGAGACATACGAGTGCGAAGAGTGCAGAAGTGTTCTTTGCCCAGTGTTTTTGTATAGACATTGGCAAGCTGATCTTGAGATTTTAGAAATTTAATGTCGAGAAAGCCAGCTTAAACTTGTTCACGAACAAAGTGAAAATCCAGTTCAATATGCTTTGTCCTTGCATGAAAGACTAGATTAGTTGATAGGTAAATGGCACCAATGTTATCACACCACAACACAGCCTTGGGACATTGAAAAACACCAAGTTCGGTGAGCAAGGAATGTAACCATAGTAGTCCGGCAGTGGAATTAGCAAGTGCTTTGTATTCACTTTCAGTAGATGAACGAGCAATAGTATTTTGCTTCTTGGACATCCAAGATATAAGAGATTTCCCAAGATAGACCCCATAGCCACTTGTAGACCTCCAATCATTTGGGCATCTGCCCCAGTCACTATCACTAAAACATTGAAGAGTGGAGTTTGAATCACTAGATAGAAGCAAGCCATGGAAAGTAGTTCCTTTCAAGTATTGAAGTAAGTATTTAAGGGCACACCAATGAGACTTAGTAGGAGAGTGCATGAACTGACAAAGCTTATTAAAGAAAAAAGCTATGTCAGGACGTGTGATGGTAAGATACTGCAAAGAGCCAACAATGCGGCAATACTCATCACCGCTGGAAATGGAAGGACTGCCATGCTTGGAAATGGGCAGAGAGGAGGCCAATAGAGTGGAGCATTGCTTTGCATCAACCATGAGTGCGAGTGAACAAGTCATGCAGATATTTGTGCTATGTATAAGGAGCATCCTGATAGAAATTTTGTGAGCAGTAATGCCGAGAAAATAATAGAGGGAACCCAAGTCTCGGACAGGAAATTCTTATTGAATGGCTAAAGTGAATTTGCGAATAAGATCAATGCTGGAGTTAGCAACTAAAAGATCAGTAACATAACACCAAAGAAACAAGTGATTAGTGCCATTATTGTAAATAAAAAAAGAGGTGTCAGCTTTGGATGGTTGAAAACCAAAAGCACATAACACTTATAATTTATGAAACCATGCTCGAGGGGCCTGTTTAAGACCATAATATGACTTGTGCAATCGACAGACACATGTAGGATGTATGGAGTTAACAAAGCCTTGAGGTTATTCCATATAGACCTCTTCATCAAGATTACTATGAAGAAAGGCATTAGAAACATCAGGTTGATTAATAGGTAAATTCTTTTTGGTAGCAATGGCTAGAATAGTGCGAATTGTCATTTCCTTAACTATCGGACTAAAATTTTCATGATAGTCAACACCAGAACATTGGGTGTACCCCTTGCCATAACACGAGCTTTGTAACGCTTAATGTGAGCGGATGGAGTTCTTTTAATGTAGAACACCCACTTATTACCGACCACATTCTTGGTTGAAGGACGCGGAACTAATGATCATGTGTTGTTAATATGAAGGGCTCGTATCTTATCTTGAATTGCTAAACACCATTCCTTCAGGTTCTTGGCTTGAGAGTAGGTAGTGGGTTCAGTTTGGAGATAAGAAGTGGTTAGAAAATCTTGTTTGTGGGATATGGTACTATGGCGAAGAGTCATAGGATGAGTCTGAATAGGTGTAATGGTGGGAACAGGTATAAAATGATTATTTGGTTGAGAGGGATAGTTGGATAAATCAACAACTAGATTTAAACCAGCTGATCATAAGGGTTGCAGGTTATTGGTGGCTCGTGATGGAGGGAAAGCGAGACTATTAAGAGGAGAAGGGTGAGGACTGGTGTGTTGTGGGGATAAGGATGGAGGAGAAAGGATAGATGATGGAGAGTTTATAGTGGAATGGGAAAAAAAGGTGGAGATAAGAGGAGATGAAAGAGGCATACCTATTGGAGATTGAATGGTGGAGGTGAATTGGTGTTTGAAGGGTCGAAGGTATCCATGTGAGATGGAGATGACACTGAGATAACGACAGATTTTTGATTTAGTTGTTTAATGGTGTTTCCTAGGTGCTTTTGAGCAAAATTTCATGTACCAACAAATGTCCATGAAGTTCATTAAAGGATATAAGGTTAGGACGGAGGTTAAGAGCAATAATGATGGGATGGAATTCAGAGCCAATATTTCTATAAATAATGGCATTGAATTTAGCAACATAGAGTTGTCGACTTACTATAGCCAATTCATCTGCCAGTACCTTGGCCTTTTATAAATACTGGGAAACACTCAAATCATTGTATTTGAGTTCTTGTAATTCAATATTTAATTAAAGCTGATGATTTTGAGATATGGAGCCAAAAGCATGTGCTAATGCTTGCCAAACTTCATATGATAAAGTAAGTCCAATAATATAGGGAAAAATATCCTCACTTAAAGAAGAAAGAATCCAGGCTAATAAAGTTTGATCTTTGAGAAACCAAGAATCATATTCATGATTAATGGTTGGTGTAGAAGTATTATTTTCTAAGGGTAGGTATTTTAGTGGTGGTGAGATACTACCATCAACGAAACCAGTGAGTTTGTGGAGGTTTAGAACAAGAAGAAATTGTGTCTTCCATGTGAGGTAATTACGAGAAGTATGCTTAATTGAAAAAGTGTAATTAATGGATGATGAAGGTGTAGTAGTAGTAATAGGAGATATAGGAACAATGGAGGTTGAACCTGTAGTGCTTGCCATAATAAAGAAAAGAAAAGAAAATTATTATAAAAGCTCCGATACCATATCAAAGCAATCGAATGATATTTTTTGTATATTAAAAGAATACAAATACAAGGTATATAGAGGCCGAATAGTAGCCTATGTAACAATAACAAAACAATACAACAATAGAATACAAAGTGATAAACATAAGAAACAAACTAATAACAATACAATAATAAGATATTACTATCCTTTAATAGCGACATCTATAGTGACGTCGATACTTGCGACTTTTTTTTGCCCTTGATTTTTTTTATTTTATTTTATTTTTTTTATACAAATTACATTATTAAAAAATAAAAAAATATTTACAAGATACATATGTGTTTAAATCATTGCATGACGAGTTCACCCCTTGCACCTTAGGTTTAGATTAAAAAAGAAATTTCAAAAAAATTAAAATTTCAAAAAAAATAAATATTAATTAACATTAGGGAAATATTGGAATTGCCCCTAATTATATATATATATATATATATATATATATATATATATAAGTATTAGTAATAATTGAATAAATAAAATAAAAAATAGTTGAAAAAAAGGGATGTTTTAGTTAGAATAAAAGATATAATTATTAATGGAAAGGAAGAGAAATATTTTAAATATAATAGAATTAGAGTGTTTTACATAGAATAAAATATGTGTATTCTAAAATAAGATTTTTAAATTTTTTTATAGAAAATATTGTGAATTTTAATGACTCAACATATAAACTTTTAGGGGTGAATGTTGCAAATCAATATATAAAATACAAAATTTAAACTTTTAAAAATAATTAGAAATAGAGTAAGATTAAAAAAATTTTAAATTTTAAAAATATTCAGTAGACTAGTTGTGGACATCTTTGGTTTGATCGGCCCACAACGAAAGCCCGATGATGAGACAGTACAAGTTTTGAATGCAAGAGGAACTCATAACCTTCTCTAGGATGGACTTGAGAGCCCAAAACCCTAAGAACCAAACCCAAATTGCCAAACCAAGGCCTTTAGGCCCAAAGCCCACGCTTTCAGGCCCAAACCTAGGCCAAGCATCGACGAAGAGGCGATGCCTCTTCACACCTGTCCTCTGCAGCATTAAATACTATTTATTGTTGCATTTAACACAACATATGGTCCCTCCTTTCTCTTCTCTGCAAATTTGTGCGTGAAAAGAAGACTTTTAAGGCACAAAAATGAGAAAAAAGAGGAAGATGAATGATGAAAAATACTAGGTGGAGAATTAGCTTTGGGTTTGAGGAAAGAAAAAGGGAGGTGGTTGAGGGTCTTAAAGGGGAGAGGGCTGATATTTTGGGGGAGGTTGGCCATTTTCAGGGACCAAGAAAAAGAGAGAAAAGGGAGAAAAAACGTTCTTGAAAAAGGAGAAGAAAATAAGGACAAAACAAAAGAAAAGAGGAAGAAGGAATAGTGTTTCTAGCTTGAGGAGTCCATTTCTTTGAAGGAGAAGGGAATTCTTGCATTCAAACACATCTGAACAATCAAACGAAGCTCTGAGGGCTTAGTTAGGAGCTTCAAACTTACTTCAATCAGTGAGAATCCTCACTTTCAAGTTTTAAATTGATTACTTTGAATAAAAGCACCAAGTTCTTAATCTTTGGTTTATTTCTGGTATTTGATGCCATGTTGAGAACATAAATACTGAGTATTAGCCATTAATCTTTGTATATTTGCATAATTTGTGTTTATTTTGAAGTTACTTAGGATTTAAGGCATGTAAGTGGTATATCTTCTGTGGGAAAGGCAACGTCTCTTCAATGAGATGTCGTCTCCTGGTGTTGTGGCGATCCTAGATCGCCTCCTGGTTAGAAGGCAACACCTCTTCGAAGAGGCGACGCCTCCCCACCAGAGTCCTGTATGATCTGTTTTGTTTTCTATATCCTTTTGGTTTATTTTCAATATCTGATACGTATATGATGCCTTTATGTCTCTAATATTGCATGTGATAGCAATGATGCTAGGTTTGTTTGAGTAATTAATCCATTTTTAGGTGAATATCATGCCTATTTTATGCAAATTTAATTCAATTTCTTTTGTAAATAAAACTGTTTATTTTGAGACAAAACTAACTGTTATTTGTTGTAGGTTCGTGGTGATTTTTAATCACTATGTAATTAGTGAATTAATTAGTTCTTGAGAGGTTTCATTTGAATTTGTTATTATATTAATTGTACAAAGTATTGTAACCCCTAATCCCTTACCCCATTTATTTGGAATGAATGATTGTAAATTTATTACCATTGTTTGTAATAAGTGTTAAGATTAATGAGCATGAAATGAGACTAATGTGCAAAGACGGTAATATGTAAAATTGGAAATGCTTGCAATCCACTC